>PYXC01001844.1:877500-1007500 GCA_015244755.2 Tenualosa ilisha | reverse complement strand
TCAATATCATTCATGACCATCTCTACTTGGAGAAACTTAGCACATCATCAGCACCGCTGAACTTGAAGAAAGCAAGCATATCATCAGTGATCATATGTTCTTGGAGTCTCAAACTCAACTTGAAGCCATACCAATTTACAGTATAAGGAGAATGGAGTCTTACTGCTAATGCCTGCTCACATTGTCTGTTATTGCATCATGTAGCAATAATATTGTTGTGTGTAAGAGTATGAACAATATAAACAACAACATACTGTATTTACTTTGTTTAGCAGTTTATCATGGCACCTGAAGACATTTACTGTAGAGGGGGAACCTTGCTAATCTCACAAATGTGAAACACCCTCCTGGGTGATGCTTGGCAGCCATTATTCATCCAAACACTCACCACATATCATCCTAAAGTGCAGAGTGAGGGAATAATCGACTGAGCTAATTGCAATGGGGGATGATATTTTTTCTTTTTTTTTAGTTATGGTTTCGATAGGGACAGATACAGTATACATAGACAAAACTGTACACATAAGTAAATAGCCTATCCCATGATTGTGTCACAGTGTTTGTAGCAAATGCTTGTTTTCAACACATGCCTTTGAAAGCTTTTCTAAGTGAAGAATAAAAATACTAATAGCAATGACAGTAGGATTAATAATGAAAAAAAATAAGAATAACCGAGTAAAATTATATATCTGGGGTAAAGAAGAATACATAAATAAATAAATAAAACATATATGATTACAAGATTGTTGTTGAGTTAGCCAAGATTTGGTTAGTTTTTTGAAAGTAGTGATGCTTGAGATGAGTTTCAGATGATCTGGTGAAGAATTCCAGAATTTTGCACCCTTGACTGAAAAGGCAGTTTGAGCAAAACATGTTTTGCAGAATGAAATTCTACAATTTGCACTTGCTACTGCTGTGGTGATTGTGCTTTGTGATCTTTGTTATGAGACTGCAAAAGTGCAGAGGAGCAAGACTGTTTAAACATTTGAAAACTAATGTCACAGAATGGAAAGCAATAAAATTAGCAAATCTGAGGATCTTATATTTGTTTAAAATTTTGACTGTTATGGTACCTTATCTGCTTTTTGTCCCAAACTTTTAAAACTTGTTAGATTAGAGGGCTACACTGAATAAGTCAGGTTGGAAATTCAGCCAGGATTCAGAAGAATCCCGTACTCTTTGTGAGTTTGATAGGGTATTATGACCACCATGATGTGTCAAGACATTACTTTAGTGTTTCATCATAGGGCCATCCTTTGATGCGATGTCCCTGTCAAAAGTTGGGAATCTTTTTAGTCAGGGGGAAAATTGCAACCCACCAATGACCCTAAAACACCATGCACGTCCAGTATTTCAATTTACAGATAGGAAATATGTAGTAATTCAGTAATACAGTATAGATAGGGTATGTGTTGGCCAGGGCACTGACAGTTGCTGAGTTTTTGAGTTTTAGACAAACTCAATACACCTTTCTCAACCAAACACTTAAACACTTTATTCCAAGTTTTTAAAGCCCCCCCCCAACCAGGCCCTAGAAAGTCAGTCCCACCTCCCCCACTACCACTACAATGCCCCTGCACTAAATGGGTAAACAGTTTGTTGAAAATTGACAAAAAGGAATTCATCAGTTTACTTCAAACAGTCTAGGCTTTTTATCTGAACTGAAAGCCCCAAGAGACTGGAGACTGCTGTGATCTGAGGCAGTTCATTTATGCTATGAAGAATTCTCCCATCTTATACTCTGCACTAAGCATAGCCAAATTTTAGCCTAATTTGTCCCTCCCAATACTTGGAGAGCAGACAGGTGGTCCTTATTTGCGACATTGTTTACCAGCTCAGGGTTCATTCAATTACCAGTGTAAGTCTCCATCAGATAAGCCTAAATCAAGCAATCGGGAGAGTGGCGAGGGGTGGGGGTGGTGGTGGTGGGGGTGTAAGGCAGACCTTATCACTTTTCAATGCAGCTTGATCTCACCAGAGACAGGATTTAAGGTCGAGCCTGCTAAGTTTAGGGGAGAAAAAAAAGACTCTCACACAGCCTCAAAAAGCTACAAGTTGCCATTGAATATGAGCAGTTCAGAAGCAATTTGAGTTTTAAGCACAACAAGGAAACAGACAGACACCCCTGAGGAGGGGAGATGAGGAGGGGAGCTAATATCAGGTTTGTATTGTGATAAGCATGCAGGAGGGAGCCTAGCTGAAAAGGACCAGGTCCTGCTGGTCACATGGGCTTCTGCACTGCCTCCTCACCATCTCTACCATGTGTAATAACCTCTCTGCACGGAGGACGAAAAGTCCCAGAGGGACATTTGTTTCAGGATGGTCACTCCAGTGAACGTCTGTTTTTGTGAAGTATGGTACACCGGATTGATATTAGGCAAAGTATTATAGTGTAGTTATAGAAGTTTGTTATCCAAAGTAAGCATAACTAATAAGCTCTCCATGCTCCTCACCAGTTCATGGTTATTTCATAATTAGCTTGTAGCTATAAACCTCATTGCAATTGTTTACCAACGTAAAAGCTAATTACCAGAAACAGTCAACCATCCTGACACTCCCCACGTGCACATAGAGAATTCCCTTTAGAAAAGTCTGCATGTGATACTAGCTTTAGGAAAGGACTCAACCGAGGGTGCAACTGGTCGAGGGTGCAACCAAGCCTTCACACTCTTCTGATTTTGATAGCCTGGTAATAAAATCAGACACTGTTCTACACTTTCATTTTGTACAGAGGTCTGGATTTGATTGCTTGCTTGAGGTGTTTAAGTTTAAAAAGATTGGATCAGACCCTGACTGATAGCTTGCCTTGACTGATAGCGTTCTAGCTCTGCATTCACAACGCCTCCCTCTGTTCGCTGATTGGACAGGACAAAATGCCCCCTGAGACAACGAGCTCACCGGGATCAAATCCAAACTATCACTGTAGGGAGATGATAATCAAGTGGAAGTGATAGGAAGGCATAGCCAGGTTCGATTTTGACAGCGGGGCACCCTGAAAACCCTTGTGAATTTAGCATGAGCACACATTTAAGTCTGTGAGTCTGCCTGACATTGAGACTGGGCCATTATTTCACAGCTGATGAGTGCTTGCTTTGGGTCAGGAAACACATGTCTAGGGAATCTTGCTTTTCCTTTACATTTTACACTAATTTCCACAGACAGATGATCTTTAGTAAAACAGTACTAGACAGACTGAAATATCAGTGGACAATGAAAACATTAAGACACTAAACAACAGTTAAAAGACCCAATTCTCCGACACACAAGATCACTGGATCTGAGAGTGAATCTCAACCCATACATTTTCGTCAGCGAGAGAGAAAAATACAGGCAAGAAAAACACACACACACACACACACATACACACACATGTACACACACTCACACACAAGCAATATACTGATAAAGAATCAGAAATACTTCTTGGAACACAGCATTGGCCAAATTCATGCAGAGACTGAGGATGATATAAGAGTTTATTTGCACCAGTCCAGGATTGGGCTCCAGAACTACACATGGGTGTATTTTTTATTCCTGTGTTTTAGGTGGGCATTACAGACATGAATGTGCTTCAGGCAAATATTGAAAGACAGTGAGGAGATGAAATGTGGGGTGACTGAAGATCAGGCCCAACTCAGTGTTCATTCGTTCACATTTTGAAAGCCTCAATGTCATTTGGATTGTTTTCTCTCTCCCTCTCTATCTTTATCTATCCAGTGGTTGCCAAGGACGTTTTATAGCTAAGCACAATATCACATAGTCATAGTAGTACAGAATCACATATTATGTCATACTATCACTTGGTGGAAACATGCATAAAACATAGGTAAGTATGCAACTGAAATCTGTCAGCTAGCTTGGCCTGAGAGAGCAGTTTGTGAACCATGTGTGAAGGGGAACAGGTGCATTTTGATGGAGTATACTTCAAGTAGTGTCTTCTATCTTTGGCTCCAATTTAGATTCGGCACACTGCACTTACAAGAGCCCAGAGTGGGTGTCTACAGAATACACATCTGCTTGTGGTCTCTGCTCGTCTCAAATGTAAAACGCGGAACACACACATGTAGTGAAATGAAAAGCGCTGTGCATTTCAAACACACCCAGCTTCTGAAGGGTGTTTTTTGATCCATAGCTCAGCTGGTAATTACATTTCTGCTGAAGAATCAGCATTGCAATGTACTGTAATGCATTTTCCCAATGGTTTTATTGTTTCTGACTGCCATTTCCTCTTATCATAGAACACAAGTCTTGTGGCTGTTATTGCAATGTGACTGCAAGTTGCTTCATATCATTGGGAAAATAGACCACCTGGTTAATCTGTTTTTTATGCATTGTACAGCAGTTGTGTGAACGTGTTTCTGTTCATTCTTTAATGGAAGAATCAGCATGTCAGAAATAGAATGTTTGCACTGGACTATGTTGCAACACAGAAAGAGATTTCTTTTCATGGTACAGCATATTTGAAAATGGATCATACTGACGTGAACAGAAAAACCAAAAAAAAAAAACATTAGTGTTTGTTACTGATTCCTCGCTCCTTTGGTGCAGTTTTCCTCAACCTTTAAAATGTACCAAATATATGATAAATCAAGAGCACACAGTAATGCTATGAAGTAAAGAACAGATGAATTCCTACAACAGTATTTCATAGAAGGAATTAAAAAAGGTCAGTGAATGGTTTAACATTTGGTTGGCTGGAGGTTGGGGGAAGTCAGAGGAGAGACCCCAGAGGAAAGCGGAGTGTGTGCTCATGTGTATGTCTGGCTGCTGGCCGAAAGGGGACAGGGATTATCTATGTTGAGTCAATGGGACAGACAGAGAGAGAGAGAGACTTTGTGTGTGTGTGTGTGTGTGTGTGTGGGGCAAAGAGAGAAAGACAGAGAGTTTCAGTGTGTGTGTGTGTATGTGTGTGATTGAATGCATCTGTGTATGAGGGAAGAGAGAGGGTCTGTGTCTGTGTGTGTGTGTGTGTGTGTGTGTGTGAGAGAGAGAGAGAGAGAGGAGGAGGAGTGGCCGGGCCACCTTGAAGAGGTTATACCAAATGTTCACGCGTGCTGCTTCCATATCAAGAGAGAAATATGTCTTAAAAGTCTAATGAATCCTATTAATTCCAGCAACAAATACAGATCAATGTTGTATTTTACCAGCTGTATTAGAATCTAAGATATGATGCAGTAGGTATGCACCAAGGGGTTTGATGTATTGCTCAGTCATGGAATCTGAAATCGTTTGAGCTTTGGACATGATGAACTCCTTTGAATAGATTCCCATTAAAACTAACTGAGTTTCCATTGACCAGGGAGCTTTACAGTGTTATGACTTATTAGTACACACTGTGGTGCTGCAACTTGCATACCAGATGGGGCAATTAATGAGTTATACACAGTTGCAGAAATAATTTAATCCCCTGTTGAATTAGTGAGTTTGCACACTTACAGAAATGGAAAGTTTTTTGACTTTCATTTTTTCATTTTTTCATTTTTTGACGTTTCATTTGAATGGAGAGACAGAATATCAACCAAAAGCCTAGAAAAAGTTATATAAAGTTATATATAAATTGATTTACATGTCATTAAGTAAAAAAAGCATTAGATCCCCAAGAAAAACAAGACTTGAACGTTGATACTTGATGGATAAACCCTTTTTGGCAAGTACGGTTGTAGTAGGTGGTCAAAAAGTTTGCACACATCTCAGGAGGGATTTTGACCCACTTCTCTCAGTCCTTTAGGTTTCATGGCTGGTGCTTGACAACTCAAAGCTTCTGCTCCCTCCACAGTTTTTCTATAGGATTAAGATCTGGAGACTGACTGGAAGACTGGCCAGAATCCTTTGCTCTTCTTCCCCCGTTTGACCTCCTACACAAAGCCTCTGAGTGCAGCGAGCTCATACTGTCGATTCTCTGTGGTAGGGAATGAACTCTCCACAAGCTTGGTGTTTAAGGCGAGTTTAAGGTTTTCAAAGGTCATGGTTTTAGCTTTCGTTTTCATGAGCAAGGTAAGGCAGACCGCCCAGCCGACTTCTGAAATAGCTAATGCTAGACTCCAGTCTGCTTAATTACAAATCAATGCGGTTTATTTAATTTTCAATGATGTACAAGGCAGCCCAAGTACCTCTCATTCAGATAGGGAGGGAGAGACAGGCTCTACTCATAGACTAGTACAGAGACATAATAACACCCATTATAAAAACCATGCCACCCACAACCTAGTCTATTGCCATATTGCTTTTATACAATAGTTTCACTGCCCACTGATAGCAGTAATAGATATAAAACTGAGATTTCTGCGATTAAAAATTTTTATTATTTCCCCTTCATGCTCCACCAAAATACAGATGGGAAACCAAAACAGTTCCAATCTTTAGTTTTGGCATCTAGCACCACCAGTCTCTCTAGTGCTATAGTGCTTGATTAGCTTGGCCAGTGGAGCCTATGTCTCTGGTGTTGGCCCAAATGGCTGGAGGGATCAGAACTGAAGCCAGCTCTAAACCACTCCTGTGCAGGATGATATCCATATACTGGGAGCGGAGTATTAGAGTTGTATGCAGCGAGTAAATATTTGTCTTTGCACACTCCATTTCTGACAGTAAAAGCAGAAGCAGAAATAGATTTATTATAAATAATTTGTAAATATCATATTATACACCATTTATCACAAATGTCAAAAGTGTCTATTAGCTATTTAATATTGCCCATATTTTACCCTGAGATTTGGACACAGTATAAACTGCTGACACACAGGCATTTCAGTGTTTTCAGAATTAAGTAAACTGAGGGATTAACATAATTTGTTTACCACCACTGTTGTATCTGAAGCAACAGAAACAATATGGAAAGTAAAGCTATTCAGTCAAATTGTGTAATAATACCAGTCTCTGGAATCCCCATCTTCACAGTGCAAACAATAATATAGCGCTAACCATTACCCCAATAATATAGCTCTAACCATTACCCCAGTTTCTCACATTTCTTCTCGGAGAGTTGAGGGGGATTTAAGGGATCATTTACTCTCCCTGACATATGTGTATGTGTGTGTGTGTGTGTGTGTGTGTGTGTGTGTGTGTGTGTGTGTGTGTGTATTTCTGAGGACAGGACCTGGGCTCTGCTCCCAGTGATCTGAGAAATGATGCTTCCCTCCTTTCCTTTCTTCTCTTTTGGGCCTGCTGCCCTCCACACGTCAGCACTGTGCAGTCTCTTCATTAAGGTGGACAGCTGTGGCTCCGTGGGCCCTGGGAGGAGGGCCAAACCTGTTTTTTTGGGGGCTTGCATCACCACTCTAGCTGTCCGATACATATGTGTGAAAATTCCCCACCCCCACCCCCTCACCCAGCAAACACACACACACACACACATCACATTTACTAACAAATGCACACACATACACATGCGCCCCAGTGCTCCTATAACACTTGGATGTGTTGTGCCACCTGACATTACCTGACTTGGATCTTTCTGACACTGACAGATGGACTCAGCTGTGCCTCAGAGATTATGTATCTGTGCTGACATACGTGCTGTTGTAAAAAGAAACAACAAGATGTTTGTGTTTGGCATGTGTCCACTATCTACAAGCCTACATGCTTTCAGACTAAACATCTTGTGCAGACTCAATGTAAATATTGAAAGTTATTTTTTGTGATTGACTTTGGACAAAATCTACTTACAGTATGTTATACTACATTAACGCAACAGTCACGCAGTAGCCTGAGGTTCTGGTTCTGTTGTAACTGGTTAATATGGGCAATATTAAAAAGCTAATGGACACTTTTGACATTTGTGATAAATGGTTCTGGTTCTGCTAGTAACGTTACTTTTGTTTTGTGGTAAAAAGGCAGGTACTCTACAAGGAAGTTCAGTCATTTACTATGACTCTAAAATGATACTGTGATGTGCTTTGAAACACAGTAACATTGTGCCTTCAGAACACAGAGCATAAAAAACTGATGGTTAATGTTGTGCACTGAATTAATTGATGCATTTTTCTCTATATAACCTAGACACTCTCCACACTTTAGTATACAAAATAATATCAAATCATTATTGTAGTGACAAGCTCTGAAGCACTGAATTTGATGTCACTTACTTCAAACCCATCACATGGCATGGGATATTGCATAGGCAGCTTTGGCAGATGACATACTATAAGGGTCTATTTTCACAACACCATGACCATGCATTCTGCCTTCAAACGTGCTTGATGATGGATCCATGACACTTTGCTCTTTAAGGTTTGTTTAAAGGGATTCACAATTAAATAAATGACCCAGCAGATCAATGCACCGACAAAGTCTTTGCACTGTGTCTTCATTGGCCATAGTGTTGAGTTCAGTCTGAGCAATCATGCCATTTTAACAAAAGGATTCCAAGATATTCTCTGGAACATTGCAGTGCTTTTTCTCAGAATTTAATTTCATGGTCCAAAACATACAGTGCGTGAAATGCAACAGCAGTGAGGTGTTTATAAAGTCATTCTGTCAGTATTCTGACAGGCTGTGCAAACATTACCTCAGAAAACCTTAAACACAGCACACACACACACATCAATCCCAGTAACTGTTCAAGAGCGTTCACTTGTGTCACCATGACACTCATCCTAGTCACTTTCATTTAAACAGAATAAAAAAAAATACAAATCAAAATATAACAGAGTAGACTTCCCTTGGCTCACCACAATCCCTAGAGGGCATTCTCTGACAGTCACCCAGGAGAGGCACGCCCGGAGGCCTGACAGTGTTGACTAAGAGGAGTAGAGATCAGGAGGGAGATATCATCTGGCATTCTGGGGACATTGTCATATCTGACATTTAGGAAGATTCCTGAAAGACACACTTACTAAGCCACACTAGCTTCTTTAAACCTTGTTTGTTTGTTTGTTTGTTTGTCTGTTTAAGGGCAACGCTTGAGGACAGTTTATTTTTAGAGGTGATAGTAATTTGTGATCTGATGAGATATGATGTTTTGTCCCCAAGAGGCTAACTCACCAAGAGTCCACAACTAATTTGTCAACTGATGTGTCACTGCCACAACAAAAATGGGAAGATTTCAGCAACACTTCAAGTTTGTATCCACAAAGAATTATAAACTCATGTATAAAGAATTTATGGGAATTGTTCATTGACATTAATGATGACTTGGCAAAGAGCATATTTGATTAGCATGATTTATTAAATGGCTGATTTGTGATCATAAAACCAAGATGCATGACATGAAAACTCTTCATAACTTCCCTCTCTGAGCTTTCACTGTATGTTATTGAGTTGCATATCTGATGGTATCAGAACATGACTTGATAGATAGCACAGATGAATCTCAGTATCTTACTGAGAGATACACAGAAAAGAGCTGTAGTCTACCATCAATACATTTTATTCAGTTTGCCATTGTGGGTGGGATGAGATGTTCTAGTCTGTAAAGATAAAAGCAGTAAATATGTCCCCCAATAGTTTTATGCACTTGCTTTGAGCAATTTGCCTTCTTTGACAGAAATCAGACCCTGTCAAAGATTTTACTTCTTCTGGTGGGAAGAAAAAAAATGTTGCACTTTTCTCCAGCCAGAAATGTATGAAGAGTGCTTGTTAATGGTAGAAGCTGCCTTCCTCTTAGTGACCTCTGAGCTAAAAGATGCAACAAGATGCTTTTAGAACCATTCACATATATTGCAACTTGTAGCAAGCAAGGAAGAAATTACCACTTTATGTGAATATGTTTGGGTGGTATACCAAATTGATGTAATGATCGGTGACATTAAACATTGTGTGCCAAAGTTCAAATAATTTTAAAAAATTGAGGCAGCAAGTCATAGATGACAAGCTAATATCCCTTAATATAACTCTAGTCTAGTCAGAGAGGCAATAAAACACAGCTTCAGAGCCACTGACAGATTTATACAATACCAGACTGTCAATCAAAGGGACATGAAAGCCTTTTGTTTGTTTGTTGCAAAGTAATTCACATGTGGCCAGCTGAACACGCTCAACAAGCCTAATTACAAAATCATTAGAAAATAGACAGACATCATACTGGGCTCTTATTATGGCATGGCAATTACTAACTACTCACACAAATATGAAACGCACACAGACACACACACACACACACACACACACACACACACACACACACACAGGGTGTGTGTCAGGGTGAAGATGTTCCTAAGTTGGATAAGGGTGAAGATGAGTTCACAAGTTGCTGTTCAACAGACCATTTGACCACAGCCAGATTGAAATAAATCAAGCCATTCCAACAAATAGATTCAGCGATCACATGCATCATGTGTTGAATGCTAATCTGTCTTATTCTCTGAAATTCTTGAGAATCAGGGTTATTGTGTGACCAAAAGTGTCTTGGCCTGAGAGCCACGCAGTGACCATTGCACTTCCTCCAAACTGATTAACACTGAGGAGAGATTTACTGTCATGATGAAGTAAGCATCAGCAGATGCATGAAGCCGACTGGAGAAAAGACCTTTAGCTTAGCTTCTATGGAAGTAGGCAACATGATAAAACACTACTGTACTTCAGCACCTTTGTACAAACTAGAGTGACAATCCAATTCAACAATTTTTTTGACATTTTCTCTGCGCATTTTTAACATAACCTGTCCTCTTCTCTAAAGCAGATCGAAAATGGCCTGTGAGCTGGCACTGTAAAATAAGTCCTCCACGCGTCTGGCAGACTTTCAGAAGGCAGACATGGAGGGCTGAAATTAATTGAAATGAAATGCAAAGCCAGTCACTGAGGCATGTTTGAGTATATCATAAATACAAATGGGTTCTCCCCACTCTCTCACCTCTTTGCCAGGCCTGTGCTGGCGCGCTATGTTATTGCGAGGGCCATCTTTTACCACAGGGACTAAATGAGAGGGTGAATTAGGTCCTTCACAGACTCCATCGCTGGTTATTTTGAGACATAAATCAGACAGCGTTGCTCTTTTAAGAGCAAGTTGCGTGTCAGTATTATTTTTGATGCATATTGGTATTGTACTGGGTGTATTTTTGCCATTGTGTCATTGTATCATTTATCATTGTATTTATCACTGTGTCACATAGTGAAAGAGACTATGAGCGTTTTGAAGAAAGTGGTGGTCTGTAAAAGCACAATCCTTTCTGACACCTTTAATGTGAATGAATAAGAGCACGAAGGTATTTGTTGGAGAGGAGCAGAGAATTTTGGAGCTCTGCCATGGCTGTCGGGGCCTGTGACTGTTCTTCAAGTCACATTTTCAACCACGCAGACCTCATGCTTATATTTGTGTCTGTCTCCACACGTGCACACACACACACACACACACACACACACACGCACACACACTTGCACACA
The DNA here is from genome assembly GCA_015244755.2 of Tenualosa ilisha. Classification (NCBI taxonomy): domain Eukaryota; kingdom Metazoa; phylum Chordata; class Actinopteri; order Clupeiformes; family Clupeidae; genus Tenualosa; species Tenualosa ilisha. The sequence continues at coordinate 996,184 of PYXC01001844.1, read as the reverse complement.
GATGCATATATTTTGTTTTCTATTTTTGTTTTTTCACTTTCCTCCAATCTGAGACATTCTGCATTCAGATTATACACACCTACAAACTCTCTCTCTGTCTTTCACTCACTCACACACACACACAGACAAACACAAACATACACAAGTGCACACACGTACACACACACACACACAGAGTGTTGCCATCACTTTCCAGACTGCTGCCACTGAGGTTCAGCTAATCCCCATTTGGTTCAGACCATGACAAGCTGACTAGAACAGATCCTGCTGATGCCACATGCCACATGCTGATGTGTGCACAAAAACACACACACACACACACACATACACAAACACAAATACGTGTGTAGTAAGACACAAATATACACACTTTATACCTCTACATACTTCTCTTTCACATGTTCCTTTCACAAAAGTGCATGCACACACACACACACACACACACACATACATACACACATGCAAAGGCACACACACACGCACACACACACACATACACATATCAAACACACACACAAATGATTACCCTTCCCAACAATCCTGTATCTTTATTTTACTGTAAATAAGGCTGGCAGAGACTAGCTCACTTGCTCACAGAGAATATCAGAATTCATCTGTGCTTCTGAGAAGCTTATCACCACACTCTGTGTCATCCTAGCAGTTCTCTCTCTCTCTTTATTTATTTCGAGCACAAACACACACACACACACACACACACACACACACACACACACACACACACACCACACACACACACACACGCACACACACACACGCACACACACACACGCGCGCACACACACAGACGCACACACACACATGCACCATCCCTGGCAGTTAAATGCATGGCAAGAGTTGTACCCCAAAGTAGCATAGTGTATGTTCAAAAACAGAATGCAATTAATCAATTAAACCATATTTCCCTAACAGCACAAGAATGGCATAATCAAAAAAGCAAACACAACTGACACTGCTGCTGAAGGCTTGGCTTTTCACAGCTAATAGGTTAGCTGAGACAGACTCTCAGGAAAGTACACCCAGCATTTACAAGCAAGCACTACAATCAGAAATGAAATGACAGTGATTGGACAAACAGATTTCCCAGCATGCCATGTAAATGTTGAAAGTAAAACAAAATAAATGAAGTAATTGCAGTTGTCATGTTTTATTCATATCATTACTGAAATCCAAAATAAATAAGTTGGGGAAAGGGAGGGGGAAGGTAACACCATGACTGTGCTGTATGAGGTATGAGGTAGTACCATAAATATCAGTCAGTTAATCAATGCAGAAAAAGTTAGGGGAAGTCCTGTGCAAAATAATCATCTTGCACATAGGAAGGATAGTTACTATCACAACTTTGTAATTATGTTTGTATCTACTTGCAGGGACCCAGGGGATCTCCTGGGCCCCGCCAGCAGAAACCATACCCATTCCCTGACTCCAAAGCTTATTGATTAGAACTACAGCTGGAGATGCAGAAGATGGCCTCTTGTGACAGAAGGACGTTTTCATTGCCTAGACTTTCCTAATTATAAGTTTGAAGTATTGTTACAGCTCTTCTGGTAAAGGAAAATGACATCAACATTGGACTGGAATCCACAATAGTATATCAGGCCTATGATGATGATGATGATGATTGTCACCATCATCATTAACTGGGTTACTGGATTAACTGGGATAAACACAAGATAGCAGCCAGCAATGAGATAAGGTCCCTCCTGACCTCATAAGGTCCCTCCTGACCTTCCATCATTCAGGATGTGTGACAGAGTGTTCTACAGTAAGTGCTTTTCATTAGGTCTTACTGTAAACGCTTGACTGATATGGAGGTTTATAAGGAGGGAGTATAGGCCGAAGAATATCTGCCAGAAGCTGACATCAAATCTGTTTTTTCACCTTTTTTGCATCACACACACACACACACACACACACACACACACACACAAACACACAGATACACACACACATACACGCACATAAACACACAGATACACACACACACACGCACTCACACACCACACACAAAAAAACTTAAAATTCCAGTCATACCAATCCTATTTTCACACACAGCAGATAGCGAGACTCATTCAGTAGACACAAGGTAAGGGCACATGCAGAGCTGAAGGTGAAGGCAGACCTGCACGCCTCCACCCTGTCTCCTGCCAGCAGGTCTATCACGGTTCCTGGCACTTGCCTCCATCCCCCGAGGAGCAGCACTGTCAGGCTGGAGGGTTTTTCCTCTGATGAACATCAAGCGGCTGATTCATCATTCTCAGGTCACTGCAGCTGGAGCAATGCACTGACAGGCCATCCTCAACAGCTAATCAAACGGCCTTTTTGTTCTGCAAATCAACAAAGGCATTTGCTGTGTGTGTGTGTGTGTGTGTGTGTGTGTGTGTGTGTTTGTTTGTTTGTGTGTATGTTTGCCATCCTGTAAAGGACCATGCTGAAGCTGAGTGAGTTAGTGGTGGGGGTGGTGGTGGTCATTTCATGTTTTTTTTTGTGTGATTTCCAAGCTGATTGGCCCCACTTGTCGTTTGGCTCGTCATGCCCACAAACAGGAAGAATCAACACTCAAAACTATTTGAACAGATGTGGGCAGATACGAACACAGAACAAAGACAAAGTTTGCCGATCGTGAGTATCTGGGGGCACTGTTGCTGCCTCATTCAATCACACTGCACTGCACATCCAACATTCTGGCATGATGTGTGTTTTCCCAGGTAAAACCGGAATTGAATTTCATTGCATTTAAACAGTGGTCAAATTCCTGTCCTGTTACTGCCCACTATGGAAAGACTTCCAGTAGAGAGGAAAATTGCTTTTCCAACCTGCCTTGACCACTTTTCATGCTTGAAAGGTTCCTGTCACACTAGAACTTTATGGACAAGTGTGTTAAAATGGGCCTACCCAACTGACATCATGCCCTCCCAAAGACAGGAGTGGAAAGGACACAATAAAAGCCTCATCTACCCGGGAGACAAGCAGACATTATGGTTATGCAAACCATGTTGAGTGAAGTGTTACCAAATAGGCTGGCTAGAAAGCCATCCAGACAAGACACATGTTTGTCCAGCAAGACACGTGTTGTCTCTGTTCTCAAAAAGCTAAAAGCCTCCAATATTTCTGGAACAGAAAAAAACAGCTTCATGGAAACAACTCCACCATTTGACCATTAAGTCATACAATCACTGAAACATACATCCTTATTTAGCGTGTCTAATGGATGCTGAATATAGCTTCTGTTCTGCCTTATTAGTGAGTCCTGGTTCTGATGTGATGGGGTGGCCTAACGGAGGAGGACGTGCATATAGAAAAATGACATTATCAGCCATGTGCTTCTCTTAATCTAATTATGCTGTAATGTACATTGAGGAAGAACATGCTCTGTTTTTTTCGGCTCTGAAAGCTAAAGGAGACAAAATGAGAAAAAAAGAAGAGAAGATTTAAGCTGTTGACTGTTTTGTTTTACTCAGAAATGTTCTTGCTGTCTGTCTGGTCAATGTGACCCCCTGATGAAAGATGAATAAATAGTTTCTATGTCTTGTGGACGAGCAAAAAAAACAAAAAAGAAAGAAAGGAAGAAAAAAAAAAAAAATTCCCAGAGCATGAAAAATGCCAGATCTTTCCAGTGTGTCAAACAAGTGCTTAGTGGGAATGATGTTTACTTGAGTGTGTACTGTGGGAAATAACAGAGTGAGTTAAAATAAAAAACAAAAAAAACGAAAACAAAAAAAAAATGTGAAGAACTTAGCATTGGTTCTGCTTTGACTTGTGTAAGCACAGATGACAAGAAGACATACATTTTCAAACACTCTTAAGTAAAAGTGCTTTGGAGCTAACAGCAGTAGCACTGTTTATACAGGATTATATACATTTACACACAGACTCACACGCAAGCACACACACAAACACACGCACACACATACACATACACACACACACACTCACACACACACACACACACACACACATACACACGCACACACATACACATACACACACACACACACACACACACACACACACACACACACACACACACACACAAATTCCCAAAGATCAGAAGGCAGTCAACGTTTGATCACATTTGATCCATAGATCAGACTCATAGTATCTCCTTTTTTCCTTACATCTGACAGCAGTTGCCTTGGCTTGCTCTCTGTGACCTGAAGACGGTGCTCTGTGAAGATACTGTAAACACAGCCTCTGATCCACCTCACTGAAGCTTAAGAGGCCAGCAAGCGTCAACCACACATGACCTGTGCTGAGATCAGGAGCTCTTTACATCTGTGGCAGAGCCAAACACTAGAGGACAGAAGGGGGAGAAAAGCATGAGACTAAAACACTTTTCTAAAGAGCAGACGGAATTTCTTGGCTAATCTTCACCTGAGTGTGCGTCTCTCTCTCTCTCTCTCTCTCTCTCTCTCTCTCTCTGTGTGTGTTTGCACGTGTATAGGTTTTATGCTTGTGAGAAGACACTTGTGTACTTGAGTTGAGTGGGGCTAAGATGGCTGAAGAAAAGGAAGACGTAGTAGACATAAAAAAAATTCTAAATGGCCACATATAAATAATTCAGCAAGAAATGAGCATCATTGAGTCTGGTCCTCTTTCAGTATCACCCTCATCATTTTCTCTGTAACCATCACCTTTGTGTGTAAAGGGCTCACTATAAAACTACTCATCATGAATACTCATCATTTATTCTTCACTAGCTTTTCCTCTGCCTCTTGTCCTCCTGGCTCTAAAAAGAAAACAGATCTCCTAGAGACTGATCTTTCTCTATGCGGATCCACTAGATCAAGTGACTACCTCACTCGTCCCACACAATAGATTTTTATTTAAGTCTTTGGACAGGCTGCGCTCGGCTGCTTGCTAGCGCTGGGAAGGATGTGCCACTCTTATCTGCTGTTTGTGCTGCCGGCCGGGCGGCCTGTTGAGGTTTTTTACGTTGTGCTCAGTGTGTACACAGACAGAGAGAGCTGTTTAGATTGACCACTGACCTGCATCCTGTCTCTAGTGTGTGGTTGTCATGAAACACAATGGAGCAGTCCAGATGGGCCCTTGAGAAGTTCTAAGGGGCTGACTTTGGGGTGGGTGGTGGTATTGGTGGTGTGGGGGGGGGGGGGTAAATGCTGTCATTTTGTTATAAAAATCACAAGGGGCTTAATGCGTAAGAAACCCGGGTATCCTCATGAAGTTGTGTAGCAAATGGTTATCGTCATTTATGGTAACTGGTCGGCCTTTTTGGTAACTGATTGTCCAGATGTCTTTATTGTGTATTTATGTTGACATTTATGTCAATTACTGAGAGAGAATAAATGAGCATTTGTTTCTCCCATCCACCAGTGAAAAAAAGATCATTAAAAGTCAAAATTATGAGATAAAACGTCAGAAATCTGAGATTTGAAGGTCAAAATTATGATATAAAAAGTCCTAACTATAAGATATAAAGTTAAAATTTTAACATACCGAAAAAGCACGCTCTAATCGCTTGCTGGTGCGGACACAAATGTTTCCGGTTGCTGTTCAATGAATGCTGCCATCTCAGGCACACTGGTTTTACTCTTTAAAACTATAATTATGAGATACAAAGTGGTTTAAATGGGAAACACCAGTCAATACTGCTACATTTTGGCTTGAGTCTGATGCAGAAATGGAAAATGTTGAGGAGCACTTTAAATGTGGCTTTGCCACAAATTAAATGCTTGATTTGCGTACTGTTTCGCATGGAGTTTCCTATTTCATAATTATGACTTTCTGTGTCAATTTCAACTTTCAAATCTCATAATTTTGTCTTTTTAAGACTTTTTTTTTTAACTGATTGAAATCGCACTGGCTGAAATGGGCTTCCATAATAAATCTGAAAGAAATTGGTATGGAAAATATCTGTTTGCTGTTGTATAGTCTGTTCCTCCAATCGTTTCTCATGGCTGAATTTATGACGTGAACTAAGTGAGTGTGGCTGCTGTGAAAGTGTGCATGTGTGTGTGTGTCCATGACTGATAAGAGCCACAGAGGGATAGTTTAGCACACCATGCTTGATAGCCCTCACATGAACAAATTTGTGATATTGAGTGTGTGTGTGTGTGTTTGTGTGTGTGTGTGTGTGTTTGTTTGTATATGTGTGTGCGCTTTTTGTGCACACACACATAAAAACACATACATCTTTAGGTGCTTGTGAATGTCCTGTGCGTGCTTCCATGCCATATCTCTGAGTTTGTGTCTGTGTGCTTATCTGTGTGACGTGATTTGCCTATTTATACTAACTTGATGTTTCAGAGTGGATAAGTATGTGTGTTCATGTGTGTATGTGTGTGTGTGTGTGTGTGTGTGTGTGTGTGTGTGTGTGTATGTTTCCATTCCTGTGTTGAACAGTGTGTGTGAGTGAGTGTATATCAGTGTGTGTGTTTATATTTGCACTTTTTGCATGCCTGCATGTTTGCGTGTGTGCAGTCCATTCCCCTCGGGTCCTGCCCTTCTAGAGTGGCCTGCTTTACTGTGGTGTGTTGTGTTGCACTGCTCGCTCTCTCTCATCCTCTGTCTTTCCCTTGAGTGTTTATATGGATGCTTCCTTGTGGGAAACAGACATTGCAGAGAAGGGAAACTCCACTGTAGCCTCTCTCACACTATCTCCTTAATGGGCCCATTTCACAGCAGCCATTTTCCCAAGACGTCGTAGGGTTAAGCACAGGTGTTATTCAGTGTAGCAGAATCAGATCCTTATCGGATGTCATTAATCACCCTGTCACTTCCCCATTTCATATGTCTACCTAGTGTCATCTAAGCCTTACAGCAATAATACTCATTTCTTTTACCTTAATATAATGGCTTTCAAAAGTTCATAGAGGAATAGATGGTGAGAGTGGCATCTTCTCTCTGCCGTGTGTTTGGTGCTGCATGTTTGATGACAGTGAAGTACCATGCTAGAATATGATAGGCCTAGACATCAAAAGAGAAGTTTGGCCATCTACAAATATATCTGAACAAATTTAATAATTTGGAGCAACACAAGGCTCAAGCCCTACTGTTAAACTGAACAGAATCCATAGCCATACCTTTTTTTTGTAATTATAACTGTTGCATTCTGTTTAAAGGAATAAGGATTCAACAGAGCTATTGTAACCAAGCCTTTCATGAATTAACCTCACAGGTTTGATCACACTACTGCTTTCTTGTGTACATGTGCTCCACTTATTGACCAGAGATTATGTTCTTAGATTCAAGCCGTCTGTCAATAACAACCTCAGACATACCTCTATGGCACACTGAGACCTGTGTGTGTGTGTGTGTGTGTGTGTGTTTGTGTGTGTTGCTCTGTCCAATCTATATTTTTGACTTATGTAATTCAGCTACATGATAGATGTGTGTGTGTAATGAGAGAAAGAGAGGGAAAGGGAGAGAGAGAGAGAGAGAATGATGGAGACAGACTCAGCAACCTTGTGGAAATTGCTTTGTGGTCAACATTCAGTAGGGACTCCAACAAGGATTAGATGTTCTCACAGTAGTAAAAATCAAAACAAAACAACAACAAAACTAGAAAAGCACTCGGAGAACGCAGACCTCTGCTAAGGCAATGTAAGGTCACTGACAGAATGTAAATTCCAGATGGTGTTAAGGATCACCACCAACATTTAATCATCTGCTCCTTGGTCTAATACCCACATTGTCCGAAAAATTTCATCCAAATCCGTACAGTGCTTTTTGAAACATCTTGCTCACAGACAAACAGACAAAAAGACAAATGCTAGTGAAGACATAACTTGGCGGAGGTACTAAAAATCCATCGGTCAGTTAGTGTCCACAGCAATACAACCAACTCCTTATAAGCGTGCAAGTGTGTGTGGGTAATCTTCTCAGTTAACTGATTACACAAGTGTGTATGCAAGTGTGTGTGGGTAATCTTCTCAGTTAACTAATTACACAAGTGTGTATGCAAGTGTGTGTGGGTAATCTTCTCAGTTAACTGATTACACAAGTGTGTATGCAAGTGTGTGTGGGTAACCTTCTCAGTTAACTGATTACACAAGTGTGTATGCAAGTGTGTGTGGGTAACCTCCTCAGTTAACTGATTACACAAGTGTGTATCCAAGTGTGTGTGGGTAACCTCATCAATTAATTGATTACACAGTTCACAATTTAGTCTGCTAAACCAAAGATAATAGGATAATGTTCCATTCAGGAAAATATGAATAGACCAGCTCTTGTTGGTATTCCTGTCTTCCAAACACACATGAAAAAAAGACCACACAATATTTACAATCAAAGGAGAACATGAAAATGAACAAATACCGATAAAGTTTACACACTGTGTCTACAGTTTGTCTATCTCTCTCTCTTTCTCTCTCTCTCTCTCTCTCTGTGTGTGTGTGTGTATTCAGAACAGCTAAAATAGATAGATAGATAGATAGATAGATAGATAGATAGATAGATAGATAGATAGACAGATGGATAGATAGATAAAGGTAAAAGTAAGAAGATCAGAATTACTTTACACACAATTTGTCCATCTATATCGCTCTCTCTCTCTCTGTGTGTGTATTCAGAACAGCTAAAATAGATAGATAGATAGATAGACAGATAGATAGATAGACAGATAGATAGATAGATAAATAGATAGATAGATAGATAGATAGATAGATAGATAGATAGATAGATAGATAGATAGATAGATAGATAGATAAAGGTAGAAGTAAGTAAGAAGATCAGAATTTTTCCTTTACACACAAATAAGATTCAACATGGTCACAGCTATCTTTGTACAGTAAAACATAGAAGACATATCAGAAATAGATTAGTTTCTTTGTAATCTAAAAATGCAAATGATTTTGCATTTTGATATTCCGGTATTTTACATCATATCCTGTCCCCTCCAGCCCTCCAACAGTATTATGCAGAAGAAAGATCCAGAGGCAGGAAGTTTAGTTTCTGCGGACCAATTATGCTCTTGTTTACCCTTACAGTTTCTGTAAGTCATAATTTCCTTAACCGGATTCCCAGAGGGAGATGGGAGAGGATGATGAATGATGAGGACAGAGAGCACAAGACATCTCATCACTCCTGAGAGCATCCCTAATGGGCTCCCATCCATCATTTACCTACTGTCAAACTCACCACCACACCCCTGATTGGTCAATCCACTCAACCTCTACTCTCAACCTCCACCTATGATTGGTCAGTCAATCAGTTCTCTCAGAATCAGAGTCAGGATCAAGTAGCCTATATTCACATATACAAAGAATTTGACTCTGGCAGATGTAAACTCTCTAATATACATACTACAACATATAGACAAACAGTGGTATATAGACACATACTGTACAACAGAGAAGACAAACAAGTAGTATTTTATACATTAATGGCGCACTAAAATAAGGCATTTAAATTCATATTCTGTGTTACTACTTATTACTACCTATGTGCTTGGATTGAGCATATTGGGCATATATCTGTTAGCAGACATTGTTGCTAGCACTGATTAGAGCATTTGTGGAATGCTCTGCTTGTATTTGATGACTGCATCACTTATAGTGTTGCTATCTATAAGTTGAGAGTGTAATCTCCTAAATTGTCTCCTCAACATTTCATGGGAAAACAATGACAACGATCGGGGAAGATTAAAATGGTAGTACAGCCAAACATGACTTGTGTGTTTGTCTATGTGTGAGGCAGAGAGAGAGAGAAAGAGGGAGAGAGAGAGAGAGAGAGAAAGAGAGAGAGGCGAGCGTGTTAAAACAGGAGGGGGAAGACAGAGGCACAGAAGTTAAAGAAATGGAAGATGAGGTGCAAAAAAGGAAATAGAGCACATAACACAGACAAAAAGTCCAGGAGGAACAATCCATATCATCCATATCATTACCGCCAGTCTCCCAGATGCCTCCTCTGCAGGTCCCTGTGCAATCGAAAATGATCATCCCAACTTGGCTGCATCACAGAATTTTCCACTATGCGGTCCTGTGCAGTTTCTGTACTATCTCTGAAGAGCATGCCTCAACAGACACACACACACACACACACACACACACACACACACACACACATACACACACACACAACAACTGAGGGAACCCTGTTTGGCAAAGATAACAAGACAGCACTTACACAATGGCCAACATTAGAATACACATATGCTTTCACTTGGCAGAAATCGCTAAGCATATTTTCACCCAAGGAAAAGCTAATTAATTGCTCAGTTTACTGTAAGGTTAAGGGTGATGATATGTATAATAAGAGATAGTTCCTGTAATGTGCAACTGGGACATAATTAGTGTGGCCACATGACAGCAGGATATGTACATTATCGTTTCTGGCACAGCCAAACACGCGGTTAGTGTTGTTGGGAAGTGAGCGATGCTCAACTTCAGCTCAGCATAGCTCCTACTAGTGCACAACAACGTCTTACAAGAAATTGCAACGTAGCCTTTATTTACATTACTGCCTGGCCATTCGTTTTACAATACATACACCTGTCTGTTCCAGGTGTTTATTTCTTATTAAAAAATGGGTTCCTGAATATGTTACCTTGCCTGGAACTTTGAATTCACGTAGGTGATTATGTCCTATGCATGTGTTAGCACATCTAGATGCACTTTTTTTGTCTGTCTTTGGTCTGTCGTGTTTGTTGTCGGTGTCTCTCAGCCTTGTTGTATCTTGAAAAAATTTTCCCTCATTATGTCATATGCATTCTGTGTTAAAGGTAAAAACTTTTCTAAATAAAATAATTAAAAAAGAGAATGGGTTCCCTAATAATGATGAGCTATAGTCATGGGATCAGTGAGAAACTTGAGATTGACATTCACTTCATTTGTAATAGCAAGTGTGTTAGCAAATGTTAGAGTAACCAGAATTTTTAAAAAATTTTTGGAAGGATGTGTAACTCTTCCAACCCAACAGACACCTTTTTTGTGTTTGGAAAACACATACTGAGGCCTAAATGTGAGTCTTGTTGCCTGTCCATGGGCTTTACTTCAGCAGTCTAATAAGTAAACACAGAAATAAAAACTGGGTCATTTTTTCTTCTTCAATGCCCTTCAGGTGACTTGACCATCAACATGTTCTATGACCTCCTGTAGTTATTCTAATTCACCATCTTGGTGTGTAATTAACCACGGAAATTGGAACTGCCTTAGCTAATTAATACATGTTACTGCTTGAGAAAAGCTGATGCTTGTTTGACTGAATGACACTAGACAGATGGCAAGCAGGTAGCTCATAGTCTCTGCATTCAACCAAATCTGTGTTGACGTGAATGTTTGAAATGGACTTGTTTGGTTTCACAGAGACCAATGAGACAAGCAGAGAGACTATTGTATACAAATTGTTTCAGTTTAGCATATGTTTTATTTTAGAGGGCTCAAGTCATATCATGCTGGGTCTTTAGATGAAAGGAGTTCCCATCTCTGGGTTCTGAGGTAACCTGTACACATATACTGTATTTATTTATTTATTTATTTATTTATGTATTTATTTATTTTTTTTAACTGCTGCATCTCTGAGAGACATTAGAGAGTAGAACAGATGTTGGCAAAGTTTTTCGAATGTATTGGCAATTTAATATGCATTGTGGAAATGTTTGTCCTAACCTCATGAAATGACAGTATGAATACACAATAAATAAACATCTAAATAAACATCTTCACCTACAGTAACCTTGGAAACCAGATGTATCACAATATGAGATGTGAATTGTCTGCAGATCTCTCTGGTCACAAGCTTATTTGCTATGCCCCTAAATTCCAGGCACCAATCACATCAGTCTACCTTATTTTCTGTCAGTGGACTTAGAGCACAGAACTACAGATGTCTATGGCTCAGAGCCATGAAGACAGTCTCAAGACAGCTCAAGTCCGGGCTTACCACGATGATGAGTCCAGCACAGTTGAAGCAGATTCGGTAAAAGACACACATACTCGCCTGTTGCTGCCCCAGACGTGGCGCTGGTTCTCAGGCCAAGTCTATAGTATAACTAGCCTTGTTTTAATGCAAAACTGAACCTGTGAACCTGTACCCTAAGGTATAGCCTTTATGTTTTTTAACAATGATGAATAAAAAAACCTGTACACTACTATAAAAAACACACTGCAAACTGAAACCACAGAAAAAAACAATGGTCATGGCAAATTGCATTTTTTTTTTCATTAGGTTCCCTTGTCAAACACAAAGGATCTTTCAAGTCCCTTGTCAAAAATCAAGGAACGCTGTCTGAAATCTGACAGGTGGGAGACAAGGATGTTTTGGACCATCAATCCATTCAGCATGCTCTGTGAAATCAGAGAATCGAAAACCTTGTGTGTCTGCACCTGTCTACCACTAATTCCTGATCCTCCTCAGCCAGCACACCAGTTGGGAAGGGAGGGAGGAGGAATGAAAGTTCCAGATGGTGTTTCCTCTGAGGGACCAAAAAGAAAAAAAAAACAATATAAGATATTTCATGGAGAATTTACTGGGGTTGTTTTCAATTACATTGCCAAATTGAAAATGAATTGTTGTGAGAGATGGCTCTGAATATGACCTGTAAGTCTTATTTCAGTTACCTGTGAACAAAAATGTCACAAACACTCAGGGGAGAAACAATGGTGGCATACAAGCATATGTATAATAGTCTTTTCTATTAAATAAAATCACTCATGGATCAAGGATTAAAGTCAAAGTGGCCTTAACCCTCTAGAAGGCAATCTTGCTGATAAGCAGCGTGGGTTCTATATGTTCATCATTGGTCTCAAAAATATTTTTGTCACTGTCTAAACTACTGTTGCTGGTTAGTAAGTGCTTTAGTTTCCATCATGTCCTAAAATGTGAATCTCAGTCTTGTATCACATAATTGACACACATTTCAAAATGGCTGCCTCCACTCAAAAGAATGGATGAACAAAACTGGTAAAAAGACACCCTCTTCAAATATATATTTCCTACAACTTCACATATTTTATTTGTTAAATTAAAAAAAAATGAACTAGGTGAAGATAATATGGTAACACTTTATATTAGCACACACAGGTCTGCCATTAACAAGCTGCTTATTAACATACAAATTAATAACATACAAGTGATTTGTTAGTTACTATAAATCACTTATTACTACCTTTTTCTGCATAACTTTATTCTACCCATAAAGACCGTTAACTCAGAATTTTTCCAATATTAACTCCTAATTACTGTTTATTCGCAGACAGTAAGTCAGTTGTTGTATATGAATTACGATTTTAATGTTAGTGTGGGGCTTGTAAGACGGTAGTACAACAGAAGCAGTTATTCTCCTTCACTCCAGATACACACAGACAACCTCCCATACACAAAAATACCCCTGCACCCGTATTCCTGACAGCTATTTTGACACCATCTAAACCCGCATATAAACATGTACACACGAGACACACATGTATACACACACATGCACATAAACACACACAAACAATGATAATAACCAAACAATAGTTAAATGATAACTCATGTTATTGTAGTTACCTATTAACTACATTCTAATTAGTGTTTTTCCTTTAATGACCATAGTATTAATTAAAATATCGGTTAATACAATAGAATCCTTTCAATGCAATACAAGTCTTTCCAAGTTCTCGCTCTCTGGTTCTTGATGACATCCCTCAGCTCCAAACTGTTTTACCTGCACCACCACACACGCACACACATATACACACACACACACACACACAAAGACACACACACGCTCTTTTGGCAGGCTAGGACGGCATATGTTTGCTGCCTTATAATCCTAGGAGTGGGTTTAAACTGTCCTTCAGTGAAAGTGAAGCATCTTGATGGCTAAGCTTTCTCAAGCACAGAAATCCATTAAAAAAAAGTGTCTAATGCACATTGGAAGAAGTGTCAGAGAGGGAGAACGATAGACTGACACGTTATCACAGAAAATGAGCTGACAGATCCTAATCGATTTTGATGATGCTGATGGTAATTTTTCACATGCCTCAGTGTTTCATATCCAGCAAAAATCTCTCAGTTTTGCTGGCATATGCACTTTCAGATGGTACCAAGAGACAGGCTATACGTAAAGGTAATCTTAAATAATGCGTGGTTGACTGAGTGCTTGAAAGTTGGATTAGTTTTCAGGAGCAAAGTCTTCTCATTTTATAGTCCTTGAACCATTGCTCTAGTTTGTATATTACAGTAGCGTGTGTGAGTGTGTGTGTGTGTGTGTGTATGTGTGTTTGGGGGCGGGGGCATGTTTGAAATTCCAAGAGAATACAGAAAATCCCTAAAGTGTTCTCGAGGTCTTGAAGATATGTTGTCATGCTTTTGAGAAAACTCTGAATCAAAGTTTTGAGACATTGCATGATGACAGAAGCATTCTCTGTCTCTAAAACATTACGCAACACTAGCACATGGAAGAATGATATCTCACAGTATGCAACACAATACACTATGACACTACACAATATTACACCACACAAGACAAGGCCACATGCCACAACACCGCACAGTGCTAAACAGCATAACACACTACAACACACTACACACATGACCAAACATAACACAGCCACCACTGCTCCATGTAAATTGCATATTGTGTCCTGACTACACGGTGAGATGTCAGTTGCAGTTCTTTGGCAGTGAGTAGCTGTCCAGCCATGGCTAGGGCTTGGGGCTGATTTCTCTGTGTGACATCCCTAATGAGGGCTTTACTACAGCAGAACATTCCTCTCTTGTGCTGGGCACCGTCATCTCTGAAGTTGACACTGAGCTGCTCAATAGTATGTCTTCATCATAGGTCAGAACATGTGGAAATGAATGAGATTCATTAAAGAGCATAAAAAAATCAATACAGTGTTCAGCATGTCTTTTATATCCGCGCCTGTAATACTGTAAACTAATGTAAAAGCAGATACGAATTTGTTTGGATGCAAGGGCTCGGGACTTGGGCTTTAGCGGAGACACTGAGATTCAGCGGATGTCTTACATTTCCTGTAGACTCTCTTGCTCGTCTTAACTCAAAGTTCGGACCTTACATAAGAAAATCGCCAAAAAGGAAATCTTTACGAGAAGCACAACAGAAAGGGATTAGGAAAGACAAATATGAGAACAGATTAACTCGACTGGTAACAGTGCAGGACACTGCATCTATTTCATCCACTGAACCTGAAAGGAAAGATGTCTGTGTGTAATATAATGAGAAATAGGCCTACTTGTAGGAATTGCAAATATGTAGCAGACTCAAACAGTTCAGTGAACTGAAACACAATCTACAAATATGTTCAATGTGAAATGTCATATGAATTGGAAATTATTTGGACGGTTATATCAATAATAAAAGTAAAATAGTTTTTCCTTTCCAGTAAAGAGCCTTTGAAGTCCTCCTAAACACCAGATGTGTTTATAACCACTGGGCTTAAATCAACAATATTGTTGTACAGAAAGGAATATGAAGCAGGCCTATGTTGCGTGTCTCCTCTTTGAAAGCACCCTGGGGACACTGGTACACTGTATCAGACATACTTGATCTTGAGCCCAGTAACTGATAAAACCAGAGACCCCCACAAACCGGTCCAAGATAATGACAACGGGTCAGTTTGAATGGAAATTTTCAGCTCCAGAACCAGGCGCCAGCCTCCTGTGGGAAAGCAAGTGAAGCCTCTTATGCTCACTGGACAGTTCAAGACAATGGGGAACACAATAGTTGCTTTCCATTACATGCATAATGTAATTATGAATGACATAGTGTGTACAATTGTCTCACTTGCAGGTCAAAATGTTGTCAAATGAATGAAAACTAGTTGTGTCTACAGCTTACTCATGGTAATGACTGTGAAACAATGGAGTGAACTTGTCAACTTTGACACAAGTGCATGTTGCCTAATTGGACTAAATGTGGGAAGCTAGTGAAATGTTAGCAGAAAATATGCAGTGCTATCTAGACTCTCTATACTCCCAGAGGGGGATTTTCTACTTGTGGAACGGTGAACCAAGCCTTGAACCAAGCCAATTATACTTGGCATGCAGATTCCTTTGTTTTTTTCTCTGTTTAAAAACGGATAGTTCTTGTCTTCATCTAACATCATCACAATAACTTTGTCACGTTCACAGAATGATGAAACTACCCAAATGTCTTTCAGTCAATGTCATAAAGTCTGTGAAAGACAGCCTATTACAAAAGGGATATAAGGAAATGGAAGAGAGAAAGAAAAAACAAATCCCTGGGAGAGTACACTGAAATAAACTCTCCTCCTTCAAACAGCAACAATCAATCACGTCTCTGAGGCCCTCTTGGTCTGAGCCTCTCCTCTCCTTTGCGCAGAGCTGAAGGGCCCTGTTATATTCTCAGATCTCTCTCAGCTTATTGATCCTGTTTTCTCTCCTAAGGAGAAAACAAATTGCTTAAGCAGCCATTGCCAGTGAGCTGTGCAGTGGTCCCCTGATGCCATTTCAGTGAATAAGACTCGAGAGCCAGGGAAAGAGACATTTGTAATGGGGACTTTCATAATGAGGACTAGGATCACTGAATCAAGACTTTAGTGTATACCCATGACACAGCACAAGAGATGATTTAGAAGGCAGGCCATCTTTAATTATTCATTTGCTCACAGAAACAAAAGTAACACACACACACACACACACACACACACGCACACACACACACACACACACACACACACTTTCATGTCTGAAGTTTAGCACCACAAGTCAATTAACACAGCCAGTGGATTACATGACAGATCCAGTCATTTAAAGGGGTTTAATTATTCACCCTGGGTATGTCTGTGTGGCTGCTTTCATTTGTTAGACATTTTTTATCATTTCA
The DNA here is from genome assembly GCA_015244755.2 of Tenualosa ilisha. Lineage (NCBI taxonomy): Eukaryota > Metazoa > Chordata > Actinopteri > Clupeiformes > Clupeidae > Tenualosa > Tenualosa ilisha. Next base: position 979,413 of record PYXC01001844.1, on the reverse strand, counting down.
AGTTGACAGACAAAACAGGGGACATCTGAAAACTACATGTTTACATTTCATTTGATTTCTTGTGCCACTTAAGAGGAACAGAATAGTTGCTAGGCCATATTAGCAATAGTTAGTCTAAGAAATCATCTGCTTAAGGGGTTACATTTTCATTAATGGCATTTACTTGCACTGTATAGATTAAATGTTTTCACTTCAGAATGAGGATAAACAAATCACAACTCTTGTTGACCAATGGTTGGCAAATTCTAAACAAATGTTTTGCTTTTTTTGTTTGTGAATAGTACTGTTTGAAAGTATTCGCTGTCGCTCTGTCTGTCTCATTCTTGCTCTTGTTTTCTCACCCCGGTACAGTTTTCAAGTCACTGAGTAGTGTTGGTTCTCACGTTTGTTTGGTGGTAAAGTGTAGCGCATTCCCACGGACATGTCTAAGAGGGTGCAGAACGGTTCACGGAGCAGCTTGTGACGTTACTACTGTGTTATCTCCTGACACCCGTGAGGATGTGTTTACTCTGGGTCGCCGTGTCCCTAAATGACGACTCTGAGAGCTTATTTACTTGTTTTGGGTCAATCTGTGTGGTCCACGGTGAGGACACTAGTGATTTGTTTCACTTGATTTGTTATGTCGCATATGCAGTCATATGCAATGGGTCACGTTTACTTAAGAAATAAAACAACATCTGCCAAAAGATGGAGACTTCTACTACAAACAAACAAACAACAAAAAAAGACAGGATGGGTGACATGCCTTATGCTTGCGCAGATCTGTATTAGATGTGGAGTACATGCATACATTTTATATGTGTGTACAGTGTTAGTAACAAAGAAAAATGTGGCTGAGCACAGATTTGTAACAAAACCTTTTTTTTTTTTTTACAAAAAAACGTTCCTCACAACAAAGGACTTTGTGGTCAGATACAGCAGATTTTTACACAGCTTTTTATTCATGCTTTATGCTGAACATCACTGCAGAGCTCGGAGACAACCCCAGTGTGTGCAGGTCAGGTCAGAGTCCTTCTGGCTCCTAATCCATCATGGCTGTCGCACAGCAGTGCACCCGGCTCTACGAATCTAACAGGTACACTGTTCCCTGCGGTCCAACTGTCCCAGTTTCTGTGCCTCCAGTCATTAAGTTCCAAATTAAAGTTCATAAAATATAAATTTCAAAGTAATTACTCTCCAACTCAGCACCAGTTCTCCCTGTTATAGCCATCATTAATATGAGATGTTTCCAGCCTCTGTGGACATGGTCATAAACCCCTATGGTGGCAGTAAGAGGCTTTAAGTCTGTGAAGAAATAATGGCTGAGTAACGGTCTAAATGCTCCCATGTTTCTCACACTACTGTAAGATACATGTTTTTAATAACATAGGCTACTCTTTTGTGCTAAGCATTTGTACTTCGGTCATGAATTGTGAAAAGTGCAATTAAATAGTCATGGGACTGATTTCTGTAAATTGACATTTAATGTATTACATTTATCCAAAGCGACTTACATTTGTCAGCTATCAATTACATCAGGGCCAGTCTCCCCTAGAGCAACTTAGAGTTAAGTGGCATAAGGGCGGCAGCTGAGATTTGAACCCACAATTTCCAGGCTACCAACATGGCTAGCCAGGTTCCTTAACTGCTAGGCCACCACCACCCTATACACAGCACACTGAGTGTTACAAAGAGTGTTATCTTCTATGACCTGCTTGTGTGATCTCTGTATGTGGGAAAATTCAAGCAGTGTGAGCTGAGGATGGTGAGATGGGAAGTTGCTATTTGGGACTAGCTTTTACATACCTGTTATATATTTACATACCTGTGTGTGTGCGGTGGGGGGTGGGAGGTCGGGGTGGGGGGGTGATATTATGGACTTGATTTTTATAGACTATAATCGACTTGACTTTGCTTGACTTTTTGGAAAAATGCTCATGGATCTCTGAATGAACCCAGAGGAGTTCTTCAGTCAGCTAGAAATCTACTTATTTCTAGATTAATGTTCACTTTTGAGGGTTCTCTTACATTTTACAAAAGACAATCAATCTCCTCAAAGCTCCTGACAGGGTTAAAAAGTCAGAGTTGGAAATATATAACTCTCAATATAAAAATATAAAGAATATATATAAAAAAACACCTCATTTGTCAAACGGAGGAAGTGAACCAGAAGACTGTGCCTGAGAGTTGTGAGGCCTTTCTCTCTCTCTCTCTCTCTCTCTCTCTCTTTCTCTCTCTCTCTCTTTCTCTTTGTCACTAGCCATTAGGGGATGAATCCTGTTCAAGATGAGAAAATAGAGGGGGTTAGGCAAGCGGACAGCAATGCTACTTAGTAATCACTTGGGATTTGGGGCATGTGTCTGTATCATTTGTGTATGTGTGTTTGTGTGTGTGTGTGTGTGTGTGTGTGTGTGTGTAGACCTCCTTCACGTGGACTCATGTCCACATGTCAAAACATAGAGGAATATTTCGAGAGGCAGGAAGCGCGGTGGATGTAGGCAGCTGGTCGGTTGATACACACACACACACACACACACACACACACACATACACGCACACGCATGCACACACACACAAACACACACAAACACACATACACACACACACACACACACATGCATGCTTTCACAACACCAGTAATCCATTAACTCATACTTTCCCAAAGGAATTGTGTATTCTGCCATATAGACAAGCTGGCCTGAGAAAGTAAGTATGCTTCATGGCAAAATTATCAGACCATAGATATCAGCTATTTATGAGAAATCTCAGTAGGAGAGTATTGGCTCAAGAGTCATTTCTACACTTATTTTATACTGTACTTATTTGCACCTTATGGGTCATGTTAAAGAAATATATGAGAAGTGGGATGAATCATATATCATGCCTATGAAACATTGTCTTGTATATAACATAACCATATAAATATAAATATAAATATAAATATGACAAAAAATATTCTGCAATACATTCTTTAAAAAAAACAAAACAAAAACAATCCCCTCAGGTGTTGAGTGTGGGAGTCTCTCTTTGAAGTGTAAACTGCCATGTGGGTGTCCTTGCACACCTTTCAAGTTAAAGGCTACAGTGGCTGTGCGGGTGGTTTTGGTTTGTTTTCCTCTGATTGAGCTGAAGACACCGAGGTGGAAGTTTGACTCAGTTAGCGCAGCATCAGAGAGGAACCTGCTGGTGGGAGTGAGAGGGAGGTTGGGGGTATGTTGTCTCTTTCACTCCCACTCTCTCTCCAACTCTTTTTTTAGATCAAAACAGAGGAAGAGATGGGGGGAGTCATCAGAACTGAAAAAACGTTCCCCCTCAGAGGAGGGTAGTGTTTGACCAAACGTAGGTGGGGGTGGGTGAATAGAAACAGTTTCTATGAAGTGGCCATATGAGATAGCCTTTCATGATCACTAAAATGTTTACACGCAATGATTACACACATACAACTTTGTGATATTGTCATTCTGTAATTGTCTTTTGTGCTTGCCGTACTATCTCTTCCATACTGCTGCTGCTGTACAAGGTACACACAGCAGCAGCAATGCAACTCACATGACCTTACATTTAAAAATATTAAAAAAATGAATTTTTAAACTTTTAAAATTTTAAACCTTTTTATATCCTTGTACTGTGGCACTGAGAATCCTTGCATGTTAGAGGAACATGTCCACACCAAAAGCACGGTGGACTCTTAGCGTCCCTTCTGAAGGCTCTTAGTCAGTGTTTAGAGTAGGCAGTGCTGGCTCTAAATACATATCGCATGTGGGAGACACAGTGCACACATTTTGGGCAGATGCGGCTGTGAAATAGCCAAGCCAGCTTGAGCCTACTAAGCCTCAAGCCAAAGTCTCACATGTACTGACCACACATACGCACATGCGTGTACACACACACAATCGCACGCACGCATACACGCATGCACGCACGTACACCCACACACACACACACAGAGTCGTTGACAGTCTGTGTGTGTGACAATCTGTCACTGAACTGACAGCCCAGACATCTTACTACTATCCTGTTACCACTATACTTATCTGTTTTGTTCTTTCCCCGAATCAGATGCGGTTGGAATAAAATTCAGTTTTGAAAGACATTAAAGCAAGATCTGTAACCTTGTGTTTTGTATTTCATTGACAGGTATGAAGAGATGTCCCGAAATGACTTTGGTAACAGAAGTTTTGGAGGAAAGTTTTCCACCACTTGACATGATGGGATGTTGACCTTTAACCCAACATGATCCCTTTCCTCTGCTTCATTCACAGATGGCAAACATGACCTGTCATAACTTCAGATCATATTACAACTTTAGATTGTGTATTTGTGTGTGTGTGTGTGTATGCACGTGTGTGTGTGTATGTATGTATGTGTGTAAGTGTTTGTGTGTGTGTGTGTTTTGATCCCCCTACCCCCCCCGCCCCCCACTGAAAATAAATCTGAAGTGTATTATGTGACAACAAAGTGTATTTTGACAGGTTTGTATGAAGATGGCATGGGAAGCAGATCCCCCCAGAGGAGCTGTGACATTGATCCCCAAATAAAACACTGCGTCCATCTGTCCATCTGGAGCTTGTTTGGGGTGTGGAGAGCAAGGGGTAGTGAAGGGGCATATCTGGGTGGGAATGAGAGCAGAGCAATAAAAGCAATCTGCTTAGTCCAGGAACAGCTGAGGCTTTGCGTTGTTTCGCCTCTCCTCTCCACAACCCAGCTCGACTACAAAACAAACGGCATGTCAGCCCTGAAACAGACCTTTGGCCCAACTTGTAAAATAAACAGGGCTCCATGTGACCTCCCCTTCCCTCACACACACACACACACACACACAGACACACACACACACACACATCCATCTCTGCATCCCAATGTTAAGCAGACACTGGTGAGAGGGCAATGTCCCGTGTGTTAGACTGGGTTGCACAACCTCCTGGGAAAGTGGTGTGTGCATGTGTGTGTGTTTGTATGCATGTGTGTGTGTGTGCATGTGTGTGTGTGTGCATGTGTGTGTGAGTGTCGGGTGCAGGCTGTGTTCCCATGGTGACACAGAAGAGTACGTGGCCCCCAGTGGAAATTTCCTGCATCTCGTTTTTCCGAGTGACAGGATCCGTTCTGAGGAAGGAGGGAAGGAGGGAGGGAGAGAGGGACGGAAGGAGGGAGGGAAACCTGCATAGTGCTCCACGTTCGGCTCTGCTTCCTCCTCCACATAGGAGTAGAGTGTGGGACACTCGTATTTAGGAGCAGTAAATCACACTCTTGGTGGGAGACTTGGTGAGTTTCGTAACTGCTTTGAGGTTTTCACAGGGAGGTATGCGCTTTGTGTGTGTGTGTGTGTGTGTGTGTGTGTGTGTGTGTGTGTGTGTGTGTGTGTGTGTGTGTGTGTGTGTGCATTTTTGCTAATGTTCTGCTTGACAGACACACATGCTTTTAGAGTTGTAGGGGAGGAAGCCCAGCTGTGCACATGGAGCTGGCAACATCAATTCTGCATTACACAGAAACAACGGTGGAGCAGAGTTCAAAGCCAGCTCGTCAACATTCAGCTCAGCCTTGCCATTTCGGGCACGCCCAGAGAGGCACTACCACATCCTTCTCCGACTCCTTCAGCCCATGACAATCGCCCCTTACTTCTCTCCAGCCTCCCTGTTCCCTGTGCTGTCTCCTCAGCTGCGTGATGTTAAGCCCCCCCACCCACACACACACACACACACACACACACACACACACACACACACACACCCCTACCTAGCACCACATTCACAATGCAGAGGAGAACATTGTCGAAACAGAAGAGGAATAACCTCTGGTAAAATCTCACCTACCTTGATTCAGAGACTCCATCACTTTAATAAGCTCGTTATCGTCTCTCTGAAGCTAATGAGGCCTTGTGCTAATTCATTACTGGAGAGAGAAAAATGGAGCTGTTTCTGTGACTGTGCACTCATTGGATTGGGGGAACAACCCAAAATTATTTAGCACCAAGAGTCTTTGCTGAGACAGCGTATAATTTCATATGTATTCCAAGTCCTTTTTTAATTTATTTTGCTTTGTTTTATTTATATATTTTTTTGCATATAGTATGTATGTCCAGATGGGTGGCGCACAGAAGCAGCTGACTCGGCACTCTCTATTTTCCCCCATGGGCTGTTTTCAGCAGGGCCGTTCCTTTATAAAAAAAAATGCAGTTTTGTGCAGATATGTACTGATTTACTGAAGGAAGCATTTCACAGCATGATTGTCAAGGGAGAACAAGACGAAACAGGTCAGTTTGGTTTGCTGTCTCTATAGCCCATAATAAACAAGGCACTTAATTTTTAAAAAAAAATAAATTACACATATTCACACATATTTACAGCTTACAAAAAACCAAAATCCTATTACAAATATAGTCAGCAGACCATCAACATGTTTACAGACCCAAAGAGATGGGACGGAATGGCTTTCCTACCAAAATTGGAAGTCATTTCAAGTTTATGGCCTATGTCTCACAGTAATGAAATAAATAAAGAAATGAAAATCTAATAAACTAAGTTAACGTTTGTTCTAAAGTAGGAGTTTGATGAGTCTGTCATTATTAATGCTATTCCTGTGGCAGATCAGAAAATCGAGTGAATGGCGAGACATGCTCTTGAAAAAGTAACTCCAAAGAAAGATTTCCAAACTGGCTCGATACACTGTTTATCAAAGGGTTGAAAAAAGAAAAAGAGTCTTGTGTCTCTGGTGTGTGAATATAGGCTCCTGTTAGTGATCTGTTTATGACTCTTACATCATCACACAGATACTATCAAACAATGCAAACTCACCCATGAGAATCAATGGAACCCATGAGAACCCATGAGAACCTTACCGGAAACTTTGACAAACCATGGTCACATTTGAGCCTATTTTAGACCAGACATATCAAACTGCAATATGTCATCCCCTAGAGCCTCAACCATACCCATTTAGAATATTTATTTCTGTGATGATTGCATAAATCACTGCTAATGTCATTAGTAATGTCACCTTTAATACACCAGCTGACTGTCCTAGATATCTGATGGGCAGTTCATTTTCTTCAGCTCATGCGTGTCTTGAGTGCTTTGCAAAGTGCAGTCACACACTGCAGGAAATATGCCTGACATTTTTAATGTGTCAGTCACTGGTGAAACAGATCTGACACCTTGCATCAGATTAGATTCACCACCTCCCAGATTAGATTCACTACTTCCCCAGGATCCTACGCACACTGACGTAACAGTGCTCCACCCTTCATATGAATGTAGTGTAGCAGTCGCAGACGCATTTCTGGTACCTCCTGAGTGTTCACTTTGAGCAATCTACTCCCTCCATCTCTCCAGCACCTCCCGGTGGACTTAAGCCTGAGTCACTTCCTGTTACCCTTGAACATGGCTTACTGTAAATGACAAAGACAGGCCCTCTGGAGAAAGAGATGTATGTGTATTTCTCTCTTTCTCTCTCTCTCTCTCACTCAGTCACTCTCTCTCTCTCTCTTTGTCTCTGTATGAGTCTGGGTCTGCATCTGTGGTCGTTGATTGTAGGTCAAAGTGAAAATCTGCCTATATGTGTCTCTGTGTGTGTAATGTGTATGTATGTAATTTGCATATGTGTGTGTGAGTGTGTGTGTGTTTGTGTGTGTATTATAGATACGTCTCTTCGTCTGTGAGGACAAAGTAAGTGACATCCTCTGTGAGAGAGAGAGAAAGAGAGAGAGAGAGAGAAAGAGAGAGAGAGACAGACAGAGAGAAAGTGTTTGTGTTGGACAGACTGAAGGTCTCACCTTGCGTTCAAATGCTCCTCTCCTCCTTTGCTTTTCTCCCTACTTCTTGTTTGTCACAGGTGTTTGTTGCTTCATGGGGGCCATCATGGGTATCCCTGCCGGAGTGTGTATCCAGTGTGTGCATGCATGTGTTTGTACATTTGTGTGTGTGTGCATGTGTGTGTGTGTGTGTGTGTTCATGTGAGTGTACATTTGTGTGTGTGTGTATGTGTGTGAGTCTATGTCTGTGTGAGTGTGTGTGTGTGTGTGTGGCTGCACACACACGCTTGCTCATATGCATGTGACTGCGTAGGAGTGTGTGAGGGGTGAGCCACACAGCGAGAGGCCAAAGGGGTCAGGGGTAAGCAGAGAACACAATGCTGTGTCAATGCCAAGGGAAGCGGTCACTTTCGGCCACTTTCAAAATGAAAAATCATAACAGCATGAAAATGGAAAATCTTGATGGAAAAAAATCCACTAGCTGTGGTGCAAAAGCCACTTTATTTTATTTTATTTTATTTTTATTTATTTTTCTCTGGTGGCGCTTTGATATTCTTCCCTTTGGGGAACGTCCAAAATAAATGTCAACAATTTCCTGCACCCCACAATCACATAACCAGCATCATGTAAGAAGAAAAGTGTGTGTGTGTATGTGTGTTTGTGAGAGAGTGTGTCTGTGTATGTGTGTGAATACTGGAAAAAAAAAGGAGGAGAGGAAATGTTTTAAATTTTATTTGTTTTCATCAGACCGCCTATGGCATTGGCTGTCCTCCATGGCTGTTTAGGCAGATATGAAAGTGTGGAGTCTTTGATTTGGAGGAGGGCCCAGAAACCTATGAATATGGGAAAAGCTCACACATGTGAATACATTTTCCCCAAACCCATGTGATAGCACATACAAGCATGTATCCAAGAGTCTCTCCACTGCATGGTAGTAATAGAATGAAAAATGCTGTGAAAAAACCCGCTCCTGCTCTCTAAATATATCTGTGGCAGCACAAATTCAGACATTGTCACATTACAACACCACGATCCTCATGGGATTTCATGAGCTAAAGGGAGAAATAAAGCTGTACAACAAACTTGTTACAGCATCAAAAATGTTTGCGAGATTGTCACCTTGGGGCCCTTAAAGTGTGCTGGGATATGACATCTCTATTTCTGTTTTAACGACTGTAATAAAATCCCCCTACAAAATTAGGCCAAACACTCCCATTGCAGATGATAGGGTCCTTTCCCAGACATGGCTCCCTATGATACTGTTACTTTGGAAGGCTCTCAAATAAGAGATGAGAAACTGGATCCTTGTAGTATGCTGATATGACAGTCTAACTGTGACCACAGGTTTTTATTGTACCGCTGTGGGTTTCCTGTGTAGCCTCTACTGTAGCCAGGGGCTTTAATATGTTTTTCTATGACTCTGTTGTGGTTAAAAGTTATTTCTTCTTCTCTCTTCTCCTCTTACTCTCTCTCTCTCTCTCTCTCTCTCCTTGCCCCCTTCCTCATTATTCTCTCTCTTATTCTGTCTCCCTCTCTAATAGAATTATAGGGAAAAATAAGAGGGAGTCGAGAGAAAGGAAGGAAGAAAGGAAGAACAGAGAGAGGAAGAGAGAGAAAAGCAAACTCATTCCCTAAAAGAGTCAATTTCTTCTGTTACCAAAATGCAAATTCCAAATGTTAGTCAGTTCTCTACTTGTTAAATCCATCGCAAGCTATTTTTAGGTTCAAATACCCTTGAACTTGACAATGATGTGGTCATAGACAAGGACGGTGTAATTTGTGACTTGCACAACTGCAGACATCAGTTGCAGTTACTATCAACAGCTTTGAACCTCCTGATGCCCTCTGATGCAACAGCAGCAAGGCATTGGCAGCACCTCTCTGCTCCCTGTGTAATTTCTCAAACTGCCCGCATACAGTAATTCATCTGTCACTGTGTAATCCAGTGTAAGCGTAGAGTGCACTGACACAGCTGATAACCCAGAGGATACGAAATGTGCCATGGTGTTGTGGGCCTGAGGGCATTGGCTTGGGTAGTGGTAGGAAGGGTGAGGTTGTCATATCCCATCATGTCTGGCTACTGGCTGCAGTGGTGAAATTAAATGAAATCTAAGCACTGTACCGATCGCACGCTTGTGATTAGTAATCAAAGCTGTCATGTTTGGGATGTCTCTTGGTCATCAAGCTGGAAGACTGTGTGTGTGTACATGTATGTATGTGTGTGTGTGTGTGTGTGTCCATCTGTGCATGCACATGCATGTTATGAGACTTAGGATACACTCTAGAACGACCATACACACAGTATATTTGAATATATACAGTATATACAGTATAGTTTAGTATTTACTTCTTTTCATTTCCTCCCTATTGTCTGCTGATCTGAATGCTTATTTCTATTTGATGTGAAGCACATTGAACTGCTTTACGCATGAAATGCGTTATACAAGTAAAACTGCCTTGCCTTTCACTGCCTTAACATGCACATTTTAAATGCTCAATTTAAATGCTCAATTTAAAAACAGTCCATATGTCACCAATCATTCAGGGACCACCTCATCATCTCATGTAGTTTCTTTGTAATGTGCATATTAAATGGTTATATCAGTATAACATACATGTGTTGTAGTGTGAGTTTGAGTGTGTGTTTTTGTTTGTTTTTTCGAATTTTAATCAGACAGCATTGTACAGAGTGCAGGTAAATGAATAGGGCCAAGAGATGGTAAAGGGTCGTGATCAAACATGGGTACCCAGGTTTATGGTAGCCGACTGAGCCGGCTATGCCATAGCACCTCCCCATGAGTGGGAAACGCAGTATAATTTATCACTAGTACATACCCAAAGCAAAAACTGTATTTTAAACACAGGCTAATCTGTCTTCATAATTAAGAATGTAATACAAAAACAAAGTACAAAACCCCAACAAAACAAAACATTAATAACTGATCCCCCCATTACCAATTCTCATTTGTAAATAATCAGGACACCATAAATTAGGGCCCATGCCTTAGACTGTTACAGCTTTTTTCCTTTGAACTTGTGAAGGTTAAAAGACTGCTTGATCAGCCCTTCTTTCTTTGCCAATCAGGACGGGTCCACAGAGACCTCTTTGGCTTGAAAGGAGGACTGTTGTTATGTTTTTGCTTATTAAAGTCATTTCAGTAGTTAGATGACACATCAAGCATAGCTGTCCTATGTTTTGAATAAATCCTTGTTCTCTCATTACAGTAAAATTGCCCTGGTGAGACTGCAGTATTGCCCCATTATCAGATAAAACTGTGTGTGTGTGTGTGTGTGTGTGTGTGTGTGTGTGTGTGGTGTGTGTGTGTGTGTGTTTGTGTGTGTTTGTGTGTGTGAGAGAGAGTGCTTGTACGTGTGTGTGTGTGTGTGTGTGTGTGTGAGTGTGTGTGTATGTGTGAGAGAGAGTGCTTGTACGTGTGTGTGTGTGTGTGTGTGAGTGTGTGTGTATGTGTGAGAGAGAGAGCATGTGCATGTGTTTAAGTGTGTGTGTGAGTATCATGTTTTATAGAGACAGTAGATCCTCACAAGGCCTTGTGTGCAGATTTCAAACAACCCTCATAATTGAGAACTACTTTCAAACTCATTATGGATTATTGCATTGTTGAAATTATACTGTAGAACTCTATAATGACGAGCAGTAACACTGACAGCAGATTTGTAATGAGTCTACAGTGTGAGTGTGTGCGCGTGTGGATGTGTCCATTGGCAGATGGTGTTTGTAGTCAAAGCGTGTGTCTGTGAAGTGTTGGTGTGGATATCTTCCTGTATGCATCTGTTTGGGAGTGTACATTTAAAAGAATTAGTTGGCCTGTGTGTGTGTGTGTGTGTGTGTGTGTGTATTATGTATACGCGTGTATGTGTGTGTGTGTGTGTGTGTGTGTGTTGGGGGTGGTAATAGACATGTCTGAAACTATACATGTATGTAAATGTTTACAAGTTAAATAATTCCTCCACAAGAAGAAGAAGTAATAAGTAGATATTTTTTACTATTTCTAAGCTTTCCTTTCACCAAACAGGCAGCCTTTTTGCCTTTGCTTTCTCTTTTTGTTTTCAATATAACAATGAAGGCACACATACACGTAATACACACACACACACACACACACACACACACTCACACACACACATATACATAACACACACACACACACACCACATAGTCACAGTGGTCACTCAGGGCGCAGGAGGACGAGAGGGCTCAGATTCAGTAGGATGCACTCGAGTGAGCTTTCAGTCCTACACTTGTGCCCAGTTAAACGCGGTGCCCCTGATGCCGAGTCGTATTGAACACATCCTCACGTGCCTGCCTGGCTGATATGAAGAACTGTGACAGGCCAACAAAAGCGTTCAGCCTCCCCAGTTTACGGCCAAGTGCGCCCAGTGCAACTCAAACTGACCCCATGCTCTGGTGGGTGAACTCTCACCAACCTCTTGGTGAGAGAGCCAGATGATTTATCTTTTTCGCCATGCATGCTCCTACTGGGGGGTTTTTAGAGAGAGCAGAGGACATGGATTTATATTGATACTTTCAGGGAATAAGGCTTGGGAGAGATGCAGCATGCCTTTTCGATTGCAGGCTTATTAAACGGACTTTGACAGATGCACATTGTTTTGATGACTGACACACTGAGCACTGCTACACAGTTTAAACAAGATGTCCTCTGTAAATGGTAAAAATTCATCAACTAATGGAAGTTTGAAAACAGAGAGAGAGAGGAGGGTTTATTTATTGACATTTTTGGTTTAATCCCCCTCCTAATGGAAGTTGGTCGTTGGTATTCTGCACAGCAGGCATTTGCCATTGTGAACATGACTGTACTCGATTTGATTTGGGGCAGCTCGAGCACAGAGTTGCAATTAAAAATGTCCCTCTAGACATCTAGTTATATAAAGTAGATATGTGGGGGGAGGGTGGGGGTTGAAAGATTACATGCTCCCTGGCTACCTTTCACCATGATTTCTTTTAGCACTTATTAAGCAAACAGCAGATTGACAAACACTACTGCCCTCCTGTTTGCTTCAGTTAGTCCAAAAAGAACTGAAGTTCAGCAATAATGTCTGTTCCTGAACAAGATGGTTATGGTTATGGATATGGTATTTAGCTTGTGTCCAAAGCCATGTAAAAATAACAATAAGAAACACTGTATTGTTAATTACAATTACTCAGCTGAATTAAAAAAACAATCCAACTGAAACATATCGCAGTAATAAAAGCATAATGAACAATAATTAGACTAATTTATATACAGGTTATATACAGGTTAATCAAAACATATGATATATTCAAAAAACATGCTATATCCGCTGTTACAAACTGAGAACATAAAAGTAAAACTTGATTTAATGGCTCAGCTATACCCATGCCCTGGCTCTAGGTATGGCAAATGCTAAAAAAGTAGCTAAATTAAGAACACCTAACACAAAGGTGATATTGAGTAGGCCTAATGCTGTAGAAGAGCATCTTAATGGAAGACCTCAACAAGAACACATTAAAAAGCACACTGCTATTGTGAATAGCACAACAGGACGGGGTATGGGTAAGACTTTCCTCGAAGTGAGCATAATTTTAAATCATTAAGTGGAACAACACACATCTGAAGTACCTGGGTATATGCAAAGCATTATGTTATGTTAAACAGACATAGGCTTACATAACCATTTTCATATGTAAGTAGAAATCACATTTCACACTTTATGTTGTATGACTCTTTCTTATGCTATGTTCAGTTGTCTTCAGAGGCATGGGAGTGATTTAACATAAAGCATCTGTGTCAACCCAGTCAAACCAAACACAAATCACACCAGCTGTGTCTTTGCAAACCCATGTGCTGCAGATGTCTACGCAACAACCGCAACAAACGCAAAAAAAAAAAAAAACTAAACAAAACCCACACACACAACGACATCAGTGACTGTAAGAACTGAGTGTCCTTTGAAGCAGACACACATGTGCGAGGGGCCTGGATGTGATTGCTCCAGCATAGCACCCTACAGGCTGTGGTCTCACGGAGAAGACAGCCTTGATAAATAGGTATGTGACGTCAAGACTAGGAGCAGTCCATTTCAGTCCTTTCTTTCTGAGGTCTTTGACATGCGTAAACATCAGACCTGGTTAGATATTGTTGTGTCTAACCAGATGATGGTTAGATGTATGTTTATTTTGCCCTGATAAGGAAAAGAGAAATGGAGAGCATCAGTCTTAAAGACATATTACCAAAGAACAGCAGTGTTTCTTTCTTCAAACTTCAAACTTCCAGATAGTTCTAGTTGCTGATCATTGGTTTAATAGGGTTCAATGGCATTGTAAATCCCCTGACAATCCTAACAACTCCTCTTAGCCATTGTAAAACCAGTATAAACAATGGCTTCTTGCGGCTTACTGCTAACATTAAACGAAATGATTGGGTTCTACTTGGCATAGTTTGGTTAAGATACAGTATCGTCAGAGGGAAGACTACTTGCTGAACACAGGAGCCCCCCAAGGCTGCATGCACAGCCCCCTGCTGTTCACACTTCTAACCCATTACTGTGCAGCAACACACAATTCAAGCCACATCATCGAATTTGCTAATGGCACAACTGTGGTGGGTTTGATAAGCAGAGACAATTAGGACCTGTACAGAGAGGAGGTGATTCAGCTCAGCAACTGATGTACTCACAACAATCTGTCCCTCAATGTGGACAAAACAAAAGACCTGATCATTGATTTCAAAAGACCTCCAGGCAAAGATACCCCACTGTCCATAAACAATTTCAATTTCAATTTCAATTAACACTGTTCAGGACACAGTTTCTGGGTTTCTGGGTGTACACATCACAGATAAGCTCACATGGACCAAAAACACCACACACATTACAAAGAAAGCTCAGCAACGCCCCCCCCCCATTTTTTTTACGGAAGCTGTGGAAGATCCATCTCCCCTCCCCCATCCTGACAACCTTCTACAGGGGGACTGTCGAGAGCATCCTCAGCAGTGCCATCACAGCATGGTTTGATAACTGCACTGCTGCCAAAAAAAAAGCCCTACAGAAGATTGTGAGGATGGCTGAAAAGATCACAGGGACCTCTCTTCCCTCACTCTCTACACTCACTCACATCTACAACACCCACTGTCTGCGCAAAAACACAAACATTGTTAAAAAAAACACCTGTCCCATGGACTGTTCTCCCTAGCCATCAGGGAAAAGGTACTACAGTATAACTGCCCGCACTTCCAGAATGGGGAAGAGCTTCTTCCCTCAAGCAGTCAGACTGTTGAACAACAAAACATGTTTATTTACACTGAACTGAAAGCAAACCTGCACATACTTTTTCTATGCTGCTAAATACTGTATATTCTATCTCTACTCCACCTGAACCCATATTACAACAATCAGTGCTCTGTTACAAGTCTACATATGCCCTGTCTTGCTGTCTGACACATGTTATGTATATTTCTAATGTATGTGCAATAATTGTAGCCCAATTGAATTAAATGTTACCTAAGTGCACTAAATGTAGCCTGTCTCAAATGTCTTTCTATATGTCTTAAATGTGGCACCACTTGAATCCATGGTGAAATGTTGTTTTGTGTCACTGTATGCAGTAAAACACTTGGCCTGACTTGATTTCACAGACAGATGACAGACTGGTATGTTTTTGTTTTTCTGTTTTTGTATTTGTAGGATTACCCATCTTGCTCTTATCCTCAAAAATGAAGTCCAGATACAGGAAGAACAACACCAACACAAATAGACAACTCGTTACACATGGTGTATGGTATTTTCAACGAGACACCCTTCTCATTAAATGCATGCTGGCCTTTATTGCCAAGTATTCTCTCACAGAATGACAGGGCAATTCTAGGCCGTGACCGTGGTCACCTTCCATGATGGCCATTAGCAGACTGAGATGATCCAATCTACAGGCCCTGCTCATGTCAGAGTGGCCAAATGCCACGTCTGCAAACAATGGTAAAAAGGTCAATGTGCAGGTTAAACGTATGCATGAGCCAGACAGCCTAATAGGCAGTAAATGATCAAAGGTATGACTGGGATCACCTGGGTGAATTATGGTCTGCTCCAAAAGGATCACAGAAGTGAGTTTCAAGCTGTCCAGGGCATTTCTATTTTTTAAGGCTATAGAGAAGTGCCATTATTTCATACCAGCAATCACAAATGTTTCATTTAATCTCATTTTGTTTATTTACTGAAAATGACCGTGTACATTAATAATTTTATTGTATAAATTTATTGTATTACCAATTGTAAGTTAGTGAAAAGAAATATGATAAAAACGCTTGTCTGTCTGCCTGCTGCATTTATTTGCTTGGCTCGGCTCTAACAGTTACATTTAATATGTAACCATCACACTTCAGATCTGGCATTTCAAGCATGTCCACTTCGGCAGTAACAGCATAGTGAAACTCTCCCACCATTACATGGCCATTTAGAGACAGCTTAAGGTTCATCCATTGGAGTGAAATACCAAAACACACCTGCAAGCAATGAATGAGAATCCCATTAGTGATGAAGCAGTGTCTCTGATGCATGCATTAGTCAGACATTTGAAGGCAATATTCACATGCTCAGAGCATCTTGTACATCATTCTAATTTGCAGCAGCACACAAAAGAGGTGAAGGTGCACACTCTCTCAGAGTCGATAACTGAGAAAGTAAAAAAACATCCAAAAATAACCTAGACATAGCAATAGAATGTGAAGAAACAGCCATATTGGCACTATGTCAAAACACTCAAGCCTCATGTTGTTTCAAAACCCACTGAAGCTAGCATGCAAACAAAGTAGCTCTAGCACTAGCTGGCCAAGTACATGCAAAACCAGAACCTGAGACAATTCAAAACTGACAGAATTCCACAGACCTCTTTGGAAATATGCTGAGAGTTATGGCCTGAGTGTGCCGCTGAAACATCAATATTAACTTTACAACTTCAGTCTGTGTTTGTGCCACCCCAATAGATCATTTGTGCTGACTTCACTCCCCACAAAAGGCCTCTGCCCCCCTAGTTCACATAATCATGACAGATGCTCTGCAATTTAAATCACTAATCGAATTAACTCTCCGATTTTTACATTATTCAAGGATACGCTCACTACGGGGATTGGCTTCCACCCCCCAGAGGGATAATGGTGAAATAGCCTCATGATTTATGGAGAGAGAATGTCAAGTGGTATCAAGAGTAATGCTCTCATAAAATGGCCAGTGTAATCCACTATCATACCACCTCCTACTCAGTCAGCTGCATGCAATGGAAGGGCGGAATCTAGGTGCATGAGTACACCACTCATACATAGGCATATTCACACAGTACTATGAAAAAAGTAAAATCACTTAATTTAATGCATTTTTAAAAGGGATATGTAACAGAGATTTGCACATACTTAAAAAAGAAGTTAATTTTAGAATTGGCCAATTCCGTATCAATAGATTGAGGTTAAAATTAGGGCACAAATTTCTTCTGAGAATCTCTTTCACACATCGTTCATACATCATTCATTCTTAGTATGTGACCATAATATATATTTTTTAACTGCAGGTCCTCGGCATTTATGAAATACTTGCCCGCTGAGTGAAATGTGCAACTCAATTAGCACACATTCATTCAAAAATTCATTTTTGATATATATTAAAATGGTCAATTGGTCTTCCAAGATAAGGGGATATGTGTCTGCTGAAGCATGGCAGGGACTAATAGGATCATGGCATTTAAAACTTCCCTAAACTATCAGACCTGGATCACCGTTGGACAAGACAGTTTGTAAGAGGTGTCATGTTGAAGAGGCTATAATTGCTTTCAGTAATCCCATAAACCACTTGGGTTGCAATTTCAAGGCGTTATCCCAGGCTAGAAAATGTGAATGTCTAAGTTTCTCCTCTCTGATGGACAGGCTATTACATTGCTGTTATAATGTCTTGTAAACATCCCTGTGAATGAATTGAAGTGAATCAATGGGACACAGTCCTATACAGCCCACTGAACAAAATCAAGTCAACTTCCTCTTACAGGTTAGGTGCTAAAAGGTAACAGTTCAGAAGAGATGAAAGTGGGTGTTTAAAGATCTGATCTTACATTTGAGCTGTGTTATAAGACACTGGCACAGGAATACACTGGAAAGTCAGAATGTTTCATTTATACAGTTCAAGAGAATGGCAGACCAGCCATGCCTGATCAGAGTGACCCATTTTAAATTATTGCAATAGAAAAAAACAGCACAACAATAGTAGAAGCATTTGACTAAACTCAGATTAAACTGTGTTTAAAGGATTGTTTTTGTCTCTCTCCCTCAGCCCTGTTTCAATTGAAAGGCAAGTTTTTGTCTCCTCTGGGATGTTTCATCACCGTACTTAAAATTCACAAAATGCAAAAGGGGTCCAAAAAAATTGGGTGTCTGAAGTCATTAAAAACTCCTAAAAGCTCTTTTTTTCTCCATTTGTTCTCTTGCTGGCAAAAGGTTAGGTTAATCTTTAAATGGCAGCACGAGTTACATTCTCATTGCTGTTCTAGTAAAGGGAATTTTAAAACTCTGATATCAGCTGACTGGGGAACAGTCTTGGTGGGAAGACCTGTAAGACACAAGAGACAAGCATCTACATTGTGCATTGTAATAAAGCTTGGCTGAATTAGAGCAGAGGGGAATGTGTCTGTTTTCTTTTTTTCCCACTTTATTCATCTGGCCTCAGGGCATGCAAGGACTCATCGCTTTGACAAGAAAGGGTATGGAGCCATACTAGCAAAAGCCATGCATGCATTGCAAATTTGCCACTCTGAAATAGTACTGCAATCTGTTCCCAGGCAAGCAACATTTGAAACAGTGTCAGGCCTTAAATACCTGAACTGAATTAAAGCCCTTTTCATATAATGCAGACAATATTCTGCTGTATGTGTATAACATTATAAAGCTATTAGTTCTTCATGGCAAAAAAGGGAATAGCAATTCAACCAAGAAATGTGAGAACTTGTGTACGACAATTCATGCATATTAATTTACCCACTTAAATCAAATTCACCTTTGGGTGGTCCTGAGGATTTTCGACCGACTGCTAAAAGCCTGAAGGTCTGTTTTAGAGTCACAAACAAAGACAGCCAAGCAAATCAGCTGGAGAGCCAAAAGAAACATACCAATGGACTGCTTAACTTGACAAGCAGCAGCAGCAGCAGCAGCAGCAAAGGAAACCGACTAAGTCTCTGTTGGCCTGGTCTTGTTCTCCCAGACTGCACCGGGGTCAGTTCATCCCTTCGTGTCTTTTCAGGGTTACCGAGGGTAAAGAATTTGACCTTGCATCCCGATAAATACTGCAGCGAAACACACAAACAAACAATCAAAAAATCAGACAAACAAACATCTAAATAAAAACAGAAAGATGCAGCAGAACGAGCATTTTATCCTTTCTGTCATGTTGCATTACAGATATACTTGACCATTACTTTGACTACTGCTAAAAGTAAAATGAATAAGAAAAATTAAACAAGAACATGTGAATAACGCAAACACTCCCCTACGTCACAAATATGAAAGAAACCAACACTAATCCACACACTAAAACATGGCCGGCCACCCTTGGCTTGGAGATTATTTGAAAGCTGAGACAAGCCCTTACTGTCCTGTTAAATGTCCCAATAAATCATTACAACTGGCTGTCACTGTTCAGGAGAGTGTCTAATTAAATATTGGCAGTAGAGGCTAAAGCAGCTTCTGCCCTTCCAGCTGCATGGACAGAGATGCAGGCGGGTAGATAACAGATAATTGAAGTCACAGAGGGCTGTCTGTTAGTTGTGTGTGTGGCACTGCAGCAGAGGTAATGAGGTCTACCTGGCTGGAAATGATAATTTTTAAAAAGGCTGTTACATCGCTCTTTTTAGCATGATGAGGTCATGTGTGCCTTAGTTCTTTAGTTGATTAATAGTTTATACAGCCTATATTGTATCAGTATATTCTAAAATGGATAGTTCCAGTCTTTAAAATTATGATTGGTTGAATCATGTTCAATGCCTGGTAATATGGCCCAGGCTGTATTTCGTCCTATAATGCGGCATCATAGAAAAGTTAGCATTGAATAAATCGCTCTAGGGTCCATCGTTCTAGGGTTAATGTGGTAGCGGTTTTAGAAAAGCAGTAAGCCCTTTGAGGCTGTACGGTAATACTACAGCTAGGGGTCTAACAGCACTCCATCTAGCATTATTTCTAACCATGCCCTTTATCTGTGGTATTTACCGTAGTCTACACAAAGGCCTTTGGGGGCTCACTGCTTGATTAACTACCAGTTATCTCCATTCCACCCTACCTACTGCTGAAAACCAGTGAAAAAAGTTAGTAAATAATAAAAGTGTTATTGTTATTATTGTTATTATTATTATTATTAGTAGTAGTAGTTGTAGTAGTAGTAGTAGTGTTAGTATATTACTATTAATAACAAATGGTATAATAATTATTATTATAATTGTTGTTATTATTATTATTATTATTGATGATGATACTTCTACTACTACTACTACTAATAATAATAATAATAATAGGCCTAACATGTTCTCAGATGTCAAGTGTCATACTGTACAATGTACAAAAGTAAGTGAAAAGTAATATTTCCTGCAGATAATGAAGCCCTCTTAAGAGCAACATCCTGCCTTTGTTTTCTGGCTCCAAAGAAGCTAAATTTATATGACCCAAGGTGTTAAGAGGATGAGCTTCCCATCTTACTCTTACACCCACACTTAGACTAGACTTGACCTCTTTAAACAGACACAAGGCCCAGGCTATCAGATTCTTAACGCCGGATAGTGCTGATAGATGCTAGCTTTGTTAGGAATTTAACACACATGTAATGAAGGTCATGCCTAAGTATTTCATAGACAAGAATGTGAAAGTGAATCAATCCAGCTCCTGTCTCTGTTAAGACCTCTAGATGATTGCTGTTGCACCATAAATTGTGCAGCATACTGATTAAATAGAATTGTCCATCAGGGACTCTGTGTGACATCTTCAAGAGCACCCAAAGAAAGTATGTGCATGTCATTGTTAGACATGTTGTAAATACTCAGGATTTTAAGGGGAAGCTACTAGATGTATGTCATAACAAAAAAAATAATAAAAAACTGTTTATGGTGTGCAATCAAAACACGATGAAGAATAACCAAATAAAAAAAATGTCAAGCAATATGCAATGCGGTTAGATATGATGACCCATAGTCACAAGATTTTAAGAAGGTTTTAACTCTTGATTTTTCTTTTATAATGCTAGGTCTTAGCCATTATTATTACATTTCAGGAAGTATCTCTTAGAGACTGATGATATTATTATACATTTCATTATCTGTTACCTTAGGGAATAACAAAGACAACATTTCTCAAACCACTGAAATTTAGATGAAGGAAGCAAGAGAGAAAAGAAGTCAAGAGAGAGAGACAGACAGAGAGAGAGAGAGAGAGAAAAGGATGGAAATGGCTATTATTAGAGCTGAATGATAATACTATATGCTGTGTCTTGTCAATGTCATGCCCTGAAGTTACTGGGTCTGAAACACTTTTTAAATGAGGCAAAAGACATCCCAGACCTAGATACTGAGAAACAATGGGTGAATTTGAGAGGGGAGGGCAATATGGTGGCAGAGATATGACTATAAGTCAGCATACAACCATAAGAGTCAGTGATAACGAGGAAGGAGGAGACAGCTAGGCAGAGAAAAAAAAGAGATTATGTTGTGCCCTTTACCATCAGCATCTTGTGGAGAGCTCCATGTTCCCCACCTGATGCTTTTGATCCCTGTCCAGGTTGACCCACGAGAGTACTGTCAGGTGTCAAAGGGAGTCTGTGGGAGAATCTCAGGGAACACAGCCATTACAGCCAAGCTGACATGAAAGGTTTCCAGTGCCGACACAAAGACTTCACGCCTTTCAGAAAAACCCCAGGGCGTCTGACAGCTGTTGAAGGCATGGCAACACCTGAAAGAAAGACCCATGTGCTTCAGGATACAGCCTCCAAGCTCAGCAGGGGTGTCAAAGTGAAATGAAATTTGGCAGAGGACCTTTAAGATAATACACAAAAGATGAACCTTTAATAGGAGGGGCATATGTGGAACAGCTCTGTTAATGGGGCTTTTAAAAATCATTTCTGAACAGATTCATTGCCTATTGTATTCCACAAGAGATGTCACAAAGCCATGATAAAAAAGAGCCATGGAAAGTCAGTATTCCATTAGATTCAATTATAGTACAAAAAGTGTGGGCCTACAAGAAGTCCTCTGTGTTCTGACAAAGATGAACTTAATTTCATTCAAGAACAAGTGTGGTGTGCCCTCCGTAACAGATGCTGTTTTTACTGTTTTGCACCTTAAACCGTACTCACTGCTCTGCACAACAAAACAGTGACCTCCTTAACATATATACCTGATAATATACCTGAGGTCCTCTGCATACTGCAAACTGCACTGTTAATTTCTTGTACTTGTTACAATTATTTAACCAAACTTATATGACAATTACAAATGATAATTGTAGATTGTAGTGTCAATTATAATTAGTTGTAATCATTGACATATTGAAGGTGGAGAAACATAGTTTGGTTTGTTGTTAATGGTGATTACATGCTTGTCACTTGGCTTGTGAGAACCAGGTGTTCTATTGCAGATTGAGCTCAGCCTGTTTTTTATTTTATTCTACCATGAGAAACTTCATTCAGGATCATGTTATGCTTTCTTACAGAACTGTCCTTCAGGCTGTCTTAGCGTTAAACAGGATACCTCGACCTCAAACTTGCTTTCCCACTGTAGCACAACAAACACACTAATAATGATGGCCCACAGCACTGATGATCGGACGTCTTATAATGTTGTGCATGTCGCTGAGCGTGTGTGGCCCAAATTTGAGTGGTTTAGTGGTTTTCATTGCAGCAGAGACATTGGCAGTGGTGGTGATCAGTCGCCATTATGGCGATTTCTCTGAAGTCGGCCTGGTGTTTGTGCTCACTATAAAGCCCATCTCCTTTTCATTCTGCACCCACCTGCGTTATACATGCACTTTGCATTGGTGAAGCCAATTTATAGCCTTCAAGTCTTGGTGATAGATCTTTTGGTGTGTGGTGTTTGGTGCGCTAATGCACTGTGTAATTGTAATCTTATCAGGCTCTTATCCAGTCATGTAATATCCTTGGCAAACGACAATATTTTGGGGTTCAGGCAATGTCTAATGATAACATCTGACACATTATACATGGAAAGACCATCTAATTAAATCTCCTTATTGCCATGCATGGTTTAAATCCTGTTGATGTCATATGCTTTTGAATTACCTGTCTGTATAGAGCTCCAAAGACAAATTAACATCTCATTTGATGTCAAATCATTAATTAAAGCCTAACATGAGCAACATACACTTAAACTCAAACATTAGTTCAGTTGAGATTCTCCCTTGACAATGAATGTTGGAAAGATGAATTATTTTGCAGCATTTTCTCATTTTCGCGCAGAACACAAACGACAAATTATTTGTAGTGTACCACCCCCAAATGATAAACAGATGGATAAACTTCCAAAGTGAAGTTGGAGAGGCTTCATTATTGACTTCCTGTGTAAAAACATTACACAGAAGCCCCAGGAGTCTTGCTGCCTTCAGTCTGATTGGAAATAATATATTCCTATATTACTGACACAGAATTTGCCCAGAGATGAATGGGTTGTCTCTTTGATCTTCAAACACACACACACACATACACACACACACACAGAAAGAGAGAGGGAGAGGGAGAAAGAGAGAGAAATAGCAGAAAAATGCAAAAATTGCAGAAATTAATTTATCTGCAGAAAACAAATGAGCTGAAAGTCGTGCTTAGTTAAATTACTGTTACAAACATTCTACACACTGGAGCACAACCCTAGCACTGGCACAGTATCCTGACTCTGAGTGGCATCTATTTTTCATTTCATCTATAAATACTGTGCAAATGTATTCCAGTTTTGTATTGTTTTTTTAAGTATTTTGAACGCCTATTCTTATTTTTTTTCCCTGGGAAAAGAGAAAGCTGAGCGTGTAATTAGTTCCCATGTAAGAGATAAGAGTCCTCACACCTGCCTGCTGAAGCTCTTGGATTATACTGAGCTCACAAGTAAACAACTTTAATCGGTCAGCCACCCTGGAGCATCACTCTTTTAAAAGTCAGCAGATTGAAGATCATCACAATTGAAACAAACTAACAAAAAAAACAGAGGTAAAAAAACTATTAGGAGCTAATTATTTGGCCTTCATGAAAATCTCATTACCAGATTGCCACAGTTTCCAAAGTCTCAAGTACAGAGCATAAGATGGTAGATGCTTTTCCATATACATGGTTCAAGATGAGATGTAGAGATGCAGCTAGGGTGATAACGTGCTATAAATGCTGCTAGGGTAATAACATGTGTTATACATGCAGCTAATGTAATAACATGTGTCATACATGTATAATGACACTGTTTAATTTATGTAATTGTAATTTGGTAATAACTACTATCTGATAGTGTTGTAACAAAGCAACCTTGTTAGATATAAAAGTAGCATTATGGACAAGGCAACATACAATTTATCCTTATGCAATTTATGCCTTATACAAAATAGCAATAGTAGAATTTTACTCTATCCACTCTACCACTCTGCACTTTAGTGTAGTTATGATGAAAGAGGGGAAAGTTATGCACAGTGTTGAGTAAGCTATGGATTTAATGTCCAGGTCATCGCTGCATGGCTGCCGGTCCTAGTTTCACCACAGCCTTCTGGCCAAAGTCATTCGCCTGGTACCCCACTCTCATTAGTTGGGTTTACATCATTGGGCCAAAGCCGTGCTAACACAGTCATTCCTAGGCTAAGTGCATACCAATTATCACCAATGGGGTGTAAAATCAGGGCTACTGGCCCTTGATATCTGGCCTTACCTTTTCTGTCTGTCTGTATATCCAGAAGGCTGGACTAATTAGAGACAGATTTCTCTCTAAATTAATATGAAGTTAACTGAATTCATTCTACTTTGTTTACATATTCTGACAGCCTGTGAAATGTCCTGAAGACTTCTATTTGAATAAAAGAGTTAGCACTTTTACTGCTCCTCATAATTATAATAAATACAATCAATGCAGTTTTAAGTCATCAACAAATTAAATTAATGGTTTGTTGCAGCACACCTGCTAATTGTGTGCTAATAAAGAGATCTAAAGAAGACTAATATGAGAACAAAGTATCTCTGGTAACCTCCAATTAGAGTGTGCAACACAGATGGCATAGAAACCTATTTCAGGGTAGGAGGAAGAGATTACTGGACAATGAATAATCCCCTAGAAGGATATACGTGTAGGTGGGGGTGTCATGACTCCTTAATCATAGTAACCAGCAAGCTGGAATATAGCCTCTCACTTCTTGAAGCAAGAGAAATTAAAGGGAAATTTAAGAGAATTTAAAACTCGCAAGTGATTTGTGACTGAGCTACTTACACCACTACGTATTAATCCTGACCTTCCTATGATATCCAGTTATGTAATAAATAGGAACAGTGTTACCCAGAATAGAAACACACCAAGCTGAGTCATCTGTTTGTACTGAGCTACACATCCATATCTCACAACCTGGGGAGATTATTTATTCTGGGGTGATGAAGTGAGTCTTAAAAGATTACTGCAAAATTACCATAAAACATCTGCCCCAGTTGTTTGTATATCTAGTACAAGGCATCTTAATCTGAGATAATACTGAGGTGGCACTTTAAGTTGTTTTTCAAATCAACTTAATGAAAGGCAGCTTTTCCATTAGTTATGATAACATGAAAATATATGCACACAAATATATGCACACATTTGAAAATACATCTCTGTCTGAGCAATATGACCTGTGTAGGAGTTACGTTGGTAAAGAACGTGCGGTTACACTTTACTTGTCGACATAAGAGGGATATTATGATCTTGACATAAAAATGATATGACACGTAACATGAACATGACATGACATGACACTTCATTGATGTTTATGACTGTTGTCATATACTGTCATTCAGTTTTTGCTATGTCTGCATCTCAAACAGTGTCAGCTTTACATGACAAAAAACGACTGACACTTAATTCAATTCAATTCAATTATATTTATGTCGTACCATTTACAATAGAATCGTCTCATGGTGCTTTACAGACATCAACACGGAGCACCCAAGAGCAGCAGGGGCAAGAAAAAAGTCTCCCTTGTGATAGTTTGTCAACCACAACTCAAGGGGCAACCCAACTGCCAGGGGTGATGCAGGACAAGTACAGTCAGTACGTAGTTACCATAAGTGATTAAATACAACTTGTCCATAGTTTTGGTTGAGCATCATAATAATTCCAAAATCTGTCCCACAACATTCTATGGTAGTCAAGGCTTAGCTAAAACTATAGACAACTTGTAGTCTATCATGGTTACTACTGATTGTACTTTTCCTGCATGACCCCTGGCAGTTGGGTTAGCCCCTTGCGTCGTGGATCTGCCCAAGGTTTCTTCCTAGACTAACTAAACATAAGGGATTTTTTCCTTGCCCCTGTTGCTCCTGGGTGCTCCTTCTGTAAAGTGCCATAAGACAATACTATTACAAAAGGCGCTGTATAAATAAAATTTAATTGAATTGAATCAAGCCTTAGGTGGTTGCCTCGAGTTGTACGGCATGACACATGAGAGGTCTGTGGCAGCTTGGCTACAACAGCATAACTAAGGTATGGTGCATGGCAACTCATACCACTGCAGGGATGATCAGTGACCACCATGTCCCATGGTTTGAGGGAACTGCAGAGGCAGTTCCTCCCAATAAGACCCATAAGGAGTGATGATTCACCGTGCACCATCCCTAACTATATAGAGCAGTAAAGAGGAAAGTTTTAAATCTAGACATCAAGGTATTGAGATTGTTTGCTTGATGCATGAAGGGAGGAGATTATTCCACAAGAGAGGTGTACGAGCTAAAAGACCTTCCTCCTATCGTAGACTTTGATATTCTCAGGATTACAAGGAGACCAGCATTTTGGGATCTTAGAGGTTTAGCAAGGTAGTAAGGGACAAGTAAGTCTTCAATATATGTTGAAGCAAGGCCATTGAGGGCTTAATAGGTTAGGAGGAGTATTTTAAAATCGATTCGACTTAAGGCAGTGAGAATAGGATAGATATGTTCATAGTATTTAATCCCCTAGTGACTGTTCGGGCCGCAGCATTTTGTATTAGCTCTAGGTTTTTAATACAGGTATTACTACACCCAGAGAACAGAGCATTACAATAATCAAGCCCAGAGATAACAAATGCAGGTATTAATTTTTCAGCATCCTCAGAGAATAGGAACTTTCTAACCTCATTGATATTTCTTTTTTTTTTTTAATCAGTTTTTGAAATATGTTGTACAAGACTATTTAGAGACAGGTCCTGGTCAATGTTTACCCCAAGGTTTGTAATTCTTGGGTTAAATGAGTGTGAAAGACCACTGAGTAAGTTTTGGTGGTGAGGTAAAACATCATTCAGCTGTTTCACGTAATGACAACAGTCATGAACATTTGAGAAATGGCATTAATGTTACATGTCATGTTTATGAGAGGCTTTTGTCAATCTTATGTTGACACCATCAAGTAAAGTGTTACCGGACATGCCAAGTTTCTATGAATGGAGAATTCCCCTTATATTATTGTAACTCCTTCTGTTTGAGTTATAGGCCTGTCTTTTCTGTGGGTGTATCTATTTGAATGGCGATCTGTTTGAAGTGCTTCTGTGAGCTATTCAAGCCTGAAGGAGCATTGTATGTAAAACACTTACAACTGATGAAAATGGAGGAAGGGCTAAAACCCCATATTGATCCATCTCTGTGTTCTCTGGGGGCAGCCGTAGCCTACTGGTTGGGGCTTCAGGCTTGTAACCGAAGGGGTTCTGGTTTGATCCCCGACCAGTTCTATGGCTGAATTGCCCTTAAGCAAGGCATCTCATTCCTCACTGCTTCCTGGGTGCCACTATAGCAGGCAGCCAACTGCTCCAGGTTAGTGTGTTCTTCACTTCACTGTGTGCTGTGTGTGTTTTACTAATTCACAGTTGGGTTAAATGCATAGGTCTAATATCACTCACAGAATCAAAAGAGCACAGATCATTATTTATTATTATTTCTTAACCCACACAAGTTATTTGGGTTGTGAATATGAGTACAGCTTACTGTGTTCACTTCATTTAAAAGGCAGATTTACTGCATTTACACAAGCACAAGGTCAGGATGATGAAAACGAAGTGTCTGTCCAATCCTTGTATGGAGAGTGATGAATGGATGTAAGCATCTTCTTTTCACCTCTACATATCTATACCTTTATATTTTTAGGCTATTTTTTAGATCACAGAAATGGAAATGGTAAAAGACTAGCATTTAGACCAGCAAAAGACTACAGACCAAGTGATGAGAGACGGTGAGAGAGAGAGAGAGAGAGAGAGAGAGAGAGGAGTATATTAGTGATTGAGAGAAAGAACAAATGGATTCAGCCTTCAGGAGTGTACAGCAGATGGCTGGCTGGACTTATTGATTGATTCTACACTGAACCCAAACCATGGCCACTTGGCACTGTGCCAGTCACATTCAACCCTTGGGGTTCAGTCATTTTTTTATGAAGGCATAGATGACTCAAATACATCTGAGGAATGCTTGATGATGCCCAGTAGTACTAGCATGCTGGCTGTATTATACAACTGTTTTGAGCAGGAAAGTTACATTTGATCCATACTCCATCATAACCTCTGCAAACTAGAACAGGGACCTTATAGAGAGTGGCGAGTAGTTATACAGCTTGCTCACAGATATGGGTGCCTCTGTGCATGTTCGGAGGGGGAACAAGGCCTTGAATGTGTCAAAGTAATTAGCAGTGGGCTGGTCGCAGTGTACGTATCCAGGATGATTCACTCTTCCTGGGGAAATAAGTCACAGGCTCTGGCCAGATGGAGGAAACAGACCAACATGCAGTCATTATACCTCTTCAAACCATTAGCCACCTAAGGCAATCATACTGTCCAGATGAACATTAAAGCAGAAGATATGTGTGTATGTCTATGTTTATGTCTACCTATCTATCTATACATATATATATTTATATATATATATTTGTTGTTATTATTATTTTTTTAATTGTGTGTACAAGTATGTTGTTAATATAGTATAGTGTATGTGCACCTTCGGTCATGGTGTTTCAGGACGCTGGATTTTCACAACTACAATTTACTGATGACAACAGGTGCCACATAAATTAGATAGTCAGAGGCACAGGCTGGTGGGAAAGCAACAATGTGCAACTGACTTACAATGACCTTCAGCTCACCATGCCCTGATGAAGACCCACTGAGGGTTGAGGGTTTTTTTATTCCATGCCCCAGCCAAAACCAAAGGGTTTTTACCTGTATAGTTAAATAAAGGGTTTTTAACTTTATATTTCCTTGACTTAGTGTGAGTTTTGCATGAAGTAGGTCCAGTATCCACCATGATTTTTTTTTCAGTATGACTTGGGAATTCTTTTTAGGAATTTTGCGCCTGCATCATATTAATCAACTTTACTTGCCAACAAATCAATCGCTATCTAGCTTGTTGAAAGAAGAGATATCACAAAGAGGCTGTTATGAGTATTTGATGAGGGTGTGATCAAAAGCTCAGAGGTAAGCCCATACACAACAAGGCTGGACAGAGCAAACATGAGCACATCAAAGCAAACATCAAAATGAAAACAATTATGATCTGTGATGGTTAAGAGAAGCTCACGAATATATAAAATGGTCAGCATAGAAAAGGATGGCCATGTTGTGGCTGTCTAAGGCCCGCTAATGATGTTTCTCATCTGTACCACAGCCCCTTAAAGATACCATTAATCAGCCTTTGTTCTTTCTCTCCCTCACTTAAGATTGATTTTCTTGTTGGCTGCAGGTCACACTTGAATGCTGGCTTTCTTGTACACACTGGAGGTTGATCTGTGACTATTGCATCTGTACTGACTAATGGTCAATTTACAAGAAGACAGGGGCACTGTCTGTGATGCAAGGCAGGGCTCTCCTATGCAAATTTGGCCACTGGTGCTTTTCCCCTCATGAAATATTGATATTTAGCTGACATGTTGGTAATTTATCACAAGACAGGCCTTGCCTATGAGCTTGTGCTTGTACACAGAGAAGAGCTCAATACATATGAGATGAAGGCCTCAACATAGAAGATTAATGAGACCTCCAAGCACTGTAAACAAAAGGACACAAATCAATCTTTTTTTTCAGTTGCCCCCACCTCCTCTCTCTCACTTTCTCTCTCACTCTCCCTCTCTCCATCCCTCTCTCTCTCAAACTGTCTCTGTTGCTGCTGCATTTTGCCTTCTTCATGGTCCACTGATGCCTGAATTTATCTTAAACAGAATTTACCAATGACTATATACAGTCACTGGGATTTACAAAATCCTTTACAGAATATATGAGTACACACTGTATGTTCAACAGTATCTGGTAAACAGTATAATCAAATAGAAACATATCTACTCAATAGCTGACGCAGGGAAGAACTAACTTTTTATGAGAGTTTGTGGTACTGAAGGTTACTTTATGAATGTTAATGTCTTGGGTAGATAAGGTCATAAATGTTTGATAGGAAACCTTTAATGTGGGTCAGCCACAATTCCGAAATTGCTGAGTCCACTGTACCATCTGTTCCAGTATTTAAATGAAGTAAACAGAAGTTGACTGGCAAGAAAATCAATATATAAAACAAATTCAACCACAGAAACTGTTTAACATCTATGAATCTGCTTAATGAGATGGTGATCATCATGACCTTGTGAAAATGCTGCTACTGTTTGCAAAATGTCTCTGCATACAGAACTCTTGACCGAAGTAAGAAATAAAGTAACACTCAGAAGCTCAATTAATCAGAGAACTGACAGCAGATTTCTTATCGATTTCAAACAATGTTAATTTTCGCTAAATCAGGACAATCTCTTTAAAATACAGCATCAGTCCATTCAGAAAGGCTGAGTTCATATGAAGCCATTCCTTTTCTTGAAGGTAAACGAACAAGGACAGGCCACCACTAAGTTAGCCTTCTCAAATAAGGGACTCTGGTTAAACAACACATAAGCGCTCCTTCTCTGAATACTATATCCGTCACGTAGCCAATAATAACCAAATTTTCAATGAGCCCTTGAAACAAATAGGCCTGCATAAGAGGGTCTTTGATAAGCCATTAATAGATATGTCTAAAATTGCCACATGCACGTGTGAAATTCCAAAAACAAAGTGACTCTGAATAGGATTAGGCCTCCATACCAAGGACCCAGGGCACCTTGGTGACCAAACAACCAGATGGAATCGCGCAGATTGAAAGGGAGAGGAAGCACCTGCTCTGGGCCTGTTGGACTCTGAGTCCTTAACGTCTCCAGGCTTCCCTTGCAGCTACACTCTTTTTGCCAGGGAGGGGATTCTTTTTTATCCGTTCAGCTTCCGCAAGCAAAGGGCAAGACTGAACAACAGAAGGCATGACTAGAAAATAAGCTCCTGAAGCAACCATGACTCTCCTTCTTTATTCAAACCATCTGTTTATCTTTGACGTGAAAACAGCTTTAGCCCCCGAAACATCATTGACGACATGAAATATATCTGCAGTCTGGAGCAAGAGACTTGCAAGGGTCTATTACAAAGACTCTGGCAACTCTATCTTTTATGTGTCAGAGTGCTGTGATATACACATTAGCTTATAATTTCTGCAAAGCATCATATCTAAAGGAAAATGAGTTGATATGCACTAATTCAGTGCATTAAGTTAGGAGTGATAACAGCTTGAGCAAAAACTGCAAGCTCACATCTTAGAAGTTACTCTTGTCCTTTGGTGCTTGAGGCTATGTCTTCTCATATCTCATATCTCATATCTGGTTCCGCGCTGGTGGAATGACCTCCCAAGTGCTACCAGATCAACTGATACCCTCTCCACCTTCAAGAAACTCGTGAAGACTAAGCTCTTCCAAGAATATCTCCTGGTGTAAACTTTGAGAATGCACTTAATAATTTAATTCTCTACACTGTGTTACACTATTGCACTTTCAACTTAAAACAGCGCAGATTCTATGTTAGCAATATGCACTCCTTGTTAGTTCATTGTGTTGTAGCTTGAATGTTATCCTCTTTTGTAAGTCGCTTTGGATAAAAGCGTCTGCTAAATGCCTAAATGTAAATGTAAATGTCACTGCATGTATTAGGATTTCAAGTGATAGTCCAGAGTGCTTCCAACCACCCTGATCATGTAGTGCTCTCGGTAGGAAGAAG
Source organism: Tenualosa ilisha (assembly GCA_015244755.2). NCBI lineage: Eukaryota > Metazoa > Chordata > Actinopteri > Clupeiformes > Clupeidae > Tenualosa > Tenualosa ilisha. Next base: position 947,397 of record PYXC01001844.1, on the reverse strand, counting down.
AACAAGAAAATTTAGCACAACATAGACTGACCTGCAGCTTACGCTATAAACTCACATTCAGTTTCATCACACTCAGATCACTGCTGCCAGTTCATTTTGACACAAAAGATGAAACTGTATATCAGGTATATAGGTATATACGTAAGTATATCAGGCGATAAGCCACGAGAGACCGTTTTATACCGTGAATATAGCACAACTCAGGGGTGATGTTAGGCTCGAGTCGAGCAAAGTGTGTGATATTTACAGTACAGAAATGACTCAAGGGGCTTATTGCTTTTCTAAAATGGTTACCACACATATCTAGCTCTGTTTCATTAGACAAAGCCACTGCAACACGAAATGTAGCGATTCATTTCTAAACATCAATTTCTCCGCAAAGAAATATATTTCCTACAGCTGAATGGTTGCCAAGCAACACACAAACGTAGCCAGTGTAACTTTTGAATGGCACAGCAATATAGAATGAAATGCTATTTCGCCGCGCTATATCAGGGAATATACAACGGGATCGAATGCAATTCAACCAATCATAAACAAGGACCGGAACTATCTGTTTTAGAGCAGCAAAATTTGTCCTTGTGCCAAGGTGCAGGCCTACTTTAAGAGCAGGAGAAATCAAAACTCCATAAAACATAAATCAAAACTCCAAATACATACATCTCTTCACACATTAACCCTTATGACTCTTGCAATCAACTTCTCACAGACTAAACTATAAACATAAAGTAGGAGTGATGTTGTTACTGATCTCTGAAGGACATAGGTTTGTGGGTTTAAAGAAAGCCCATTTCACTTATCTCAGCTCATATACTGTTCAAGTATAGATAATTCATGTTAGCTATTTGTTAATGCAGACAGTATCATATCACATTTATTGTTATATTAACTTTTGAAAGGTCATGTGGAAGGTCATAGTGTTACTTCTTGTGCTTCTCTTTCTCCATGAGGAATAATGGACAAAGGGTAGATAAAATGTCCTGTGTGTGTGAATGTGTGTGTGTGTGTGTGTGTTTCTTGCCTTAAGGGACAGAGGCAGATTTCCATCCTTTTTCAATGACAGCCTTTTTTGTTTCAGAGTTGGTGTTTTGGTCAGAGACCCCCTCAAGACTCTGATGTTCTGTTTTGTTTTGTTTTTGTTTTTTTTAACCTGCTTCATTCAGTTAGCCTTTTGGATCCCACTACCATAGTGTGAAAGAAAATTGGTTTGCTGCTCTGATGTGCTGGGTCATAGCAAAAGAGAAAACAATTTTTGCAGATCGATTTTATGATCCTTGGTCCTAAGTTTCCCGAAAGCATTTTTATAATTAATGATCTATACTCTTTTGATCCCGTGAGGGAAATTTGGTCTCCCAATCCCAATTTGGTAACCTAATTGTGAATTATTTAAAAACACACAGCACACAGTGAAGTGAAGTACACACTAACCTGGAGCAGTTGGCTGCCTGATTGGGAGCCATGTGGTAGGCTGCACCAAATAGTTCTAAGCCCGAAGTAGTTTGTAAAGTCCCTCTTACAAATGCCTTATGGTTTTCAGACCATTTCCCCGAACCACTGGTGCTTGAGAACATTGTGGAAATACTCATATTTTCATGCAAGCCCTACACTATGCCAGCATATTTGGGAAACACACAGCAAAGCCAAACAAATGTTCATAAGATCAACAGAGAATGTGCGTAAGTGGGCTGTAGCCTCACCACAAGCAAAACAGCTTAACTCCATTTCTCAGTAGCATGACTGTAGGTCAGTTATGTCAACTGCACAGATTTACAGCTAATCTGGTCACTAACTGGTCACAAATAGAATCTTGACATTAAGTTGGATAATTTTATAAATGTATAGGCCTGTGTTTCTTGTAAATTATAAAGTACTGTAGATTCACATGTAATAAACATGTAATGTGATAAACTACTTGCCACATTTGTTCTTCAGATAGCTTTAGTATAGGGAAGTTTTGTAGAGTAACTGGTAGCAGTTAGCTGGTGTCTGAGTAGCTTGCCCAACAATGCATAAGTGAATGATCTATTGTTTATCACTAAACATTTGGCCCATGCTAATTCTAGAGCTAAGCTCATTTTAGCACAAGTAAAATACATACTTATTTTCAAGGTGTTATCATTAATGTAATGTGATACTGTGTGGACTCTGGGCTCTTATGGATAGATTGAAAACATATCACTAAAATGCAACACGTCTCTTGGTCTAATTCTCCCAGCACGCCTGATCTGTGACTCAACTCTCTTGACTGGGGCGTGTTTCTTTGTTCTTCATGACCATAGTTGTTCAAACACAAATGACACTAATGAGCCAATTAGAAGAGATGAACCAACTCCCACTGACAACTGCTGAAGTGGGACAGAGGGGTACAAAGCTCACATACTACTCAAGGCCCTGTGCATTTTGTGTTAAAGGGTGAAGTTGAAAGGTGTGGGTGTAAATGTCCCGAAGGGAAATCTCAGAGTGTCTGATGAAGTCTGAGTGTACTCGTCTGGACTAGGTTTGCTGTGTTACAGAGAGGTTTAATTGTGGTGAAAGAGGCGGGCTCCTTCCCTCATTGTGGGCCTGGTCTCATAAATGGTACAGCAATTTAGGACAAGCACACTCACACACACTGAAGCTGTCCCTCACCCTAAACTACCCCAACCCAGAACAATTTCATAGCAATAATCAGATCAAAATACACAGTTGATGAAATGAAGTTATAAGTGGAGGGAAATATATATGCCCTATATATATATATTTATAAAGTGTCAAATATAACCCAAGTTAAAACATAACCCGAGGACTGGGACATTCTTAAGAAGACATTGAGAAACAGGGAGTCAACAGGCTGAATCTGAGAAAATGAATGTCCATAGAATAGAGTTCTGTTCATCATAACGTAGTGACTATGGCATGGCATGTGTAGATAAATCATAGAAAAGAAGTCCTTTCCATGTGCTTCGCTGTGTGGTTGTCCAGTCATTGAAGTTCTCAGGGAAATGTAATCAATTCTTTATTAGATTGTGACATCGTTTCAATGTGTCTTCTGTTTCCCCGTCTCCTTCTTTGACCTGTGATAAGCCAAGACCAGGGAGAGCAGGCCATGATAAAAAAACGTCCATGCAAAGGTCCATGAAAATAAAACAACTTATTACAGGGTCTAAGATCATGTGTCAAGGCACATTCTGTTGGTGATATTTGGGGAGAAACAAGGTGTTGGAGAAAGGGAAGGGTCTTGTAGGTTTTCAATGTTTCAGTACAGATAATAAGTTATGAATTATACCTACTGTAGCCTCAAAGGATTTAATTTGGAAAGGCCACATGGCTTCGCACTGGCTATAATGCATTTGGGGATTTGTCCCTGTAGAAAAGTGCACAGTTTACCGTCTGTAATTTAACAAATTAGAAATCATTGTGAAATTCTAATGTGACACTTGGGAGAAAAAAAACCTGCATGTTATTGTATAACTTAGTACCAGAGGTTCCACAGAGTAGTGATATATTGCAGAGGGGATGCAGCATGTCAAGCAAATGGGATTTTCAAGTGCTATAGTGAGAGAAGGATGAACTCTTCAAGTTTTCACAACCGGACAGGAAATCACTGCATTTCACAGGAGGATTCCATCCGTTGTTCTCTTGTCATTGATTGACCTTGTACTGATCTCATTCATTGATTTCACAGTTTAGAGTGCAGACCTCTGTGTCATCAAATGCACCATCAAATGTGTTGCCTGGGGCACTATCTGTAGACAATTTGGTGGTGCAGTTATACCTCACAAGGTTTCAGTGGCCAATGAATGCTTCCCAGAGGAAAGAAAAATGATAATCAAATGAACTTTTAAGACTGCCCCAGAAAATTATTGAAGTATGGAAACAAAAAATGGAAATTCTTGTAACTTCTATGAAAGATAACGAACTGAAGATAGGAAGTCATATGTATGGGATAATGTATTGTCCGCCGGTCATTATAGGAGAATATTTCCCGACAGGACGAACAGGACCCTGATGCCGAAGGTGGACAATACATTATTCCATTTACATCTACATTATACAGCTACTTGCCAAAACAATGACAGAAAACTTACAAACGTCTTTTAAATTAAATTTTTTTACTGATTCATGGGTTCCGTGGATAAACAAGTAGTTAACAATGCAAATTGAACTTCGTCACTTTGCTGAAATAACTGTCATTATGTAATTTCTTTCTCAGTTTTTTCAAGAACGCAGCTGATGTGTTAAGTGATTTGTGGAATGAGATCTGAATCTGAAGCAAAAAAAAAAAAACGTTGCCATTGGCAGCAGTCATTATACTTTTGCTGTGGTCTTTATACAGAAATAACTGACCTCCAAATGTTGGACAGGCCCATTCAGCATTGTGGAGAACCATGTAATAATTGTACCTAATTTTAACATAGCCTCTAGTGCAACCCTAAATGTCTCTCTGTGGTGATCAGAAAACGGGGTGGACACAATGCTGTTTCCTGTTCAGTGACAGAAGTGTGGCAAAATCACATTACATAGTATGACATACAACTGAAATGCAGCAAATTTCTTAGTACTAACTGTGAATTCCCACCAAGAGCTAACCACGCTAGCACCACCTAGTGCTTCCACTCAATTTGTCATCGCTCCATCACTGTGGTCAGGGAACCAGGCATAAGCTTCGGGTTCACATTGGGTTACTACTCTGTATTCACTTCTGGGTTCACATTGTCTCTGAGCTGGAACGGGTCAGTCAGCAAGGAGAGGGAGGGCTGAGAGCGATAACGTTGAATTCAAACAATGCGTTCCAGTGCATAACGTATATCACAAACAAACAGTCGTGACTGGTTGAAGCAGAAAGTATCTGCCCACCATGAAGCGAACACACTATTTGTTGGAGTCCAGATGCTTTGCACAAAGTAAAACAATGTGAAAGCGGCTGATGCATCAGACTAACCAAGAGCTAAGGCTTCTAAAATTGCTGAAAGTAATTAACCTTCTATTGACCAAAGCGGCAAGAGCGACAAAAACAATGAGTGACAAAACTTGGGCAACGAGGGACTAAAAAAAGTAAATAAGACCTGCTCAACTTTATTCAAATTAGATATGACGCATTTCAGCTGCAAATGAAATGGCAACGGTAACGTCATGAGTGATTTAAGAGACAGGGAGTGACAATAAACACAGACTTTTTAGCAGCGATGCTTAATGAGTGACAATAAAAAAAAAAAAAATCACAGCTTTTGTAACTCTTGGTGCGCACAGTAAGAATAACTGGCTTACAGTGGAATGATAAAAATGGGACCATAGTCTGCACATGCCAAAATGTTTTGCTCTAGAGTTGAAATAAAATTCAGTTTGACAGAAACAATCAACAGAGACTCTAAGGGTTACAATCTACCCATAAGAACCATATATAAAGAAAATAGGACAGTAAAAATAAATAAATAAATAAAATTACTCATTGCCTTTAGTATTCAAGAAGCTTCCTGCTGGTGGTACATTCAGAGCAACAATCATGGATAATCATGTTTGCCAGTAAAATGCACTTGCCAAGGAATGTCTGGCATGGCTGCATCTTTTTTCTCCCTGTCTTAGTCTCTGACATCTGGGGGAAAATTGTTCTATGGGCTGAAATCTTCATTCATGGTCTAGAAGCTGTATTTCAGATTGTGACAGAAAGGGTCTCTGTGTGTTGTGTCTTATCAGCAAGGGCAAAGGAGGATACATACTCTCTTCCTCTACACAAACAGAATAGCTTCATATACCCTTCCTTTCTAGAGGTCAACATCCTATGATTACTTTTTCTTAGTGATTGTGTGTGAGTGTGTGTGTGTGTGTGTGTGTGTGTGCAGACCTGTTGTTTTGTTTAAGGAGACTATTTGTTTTACTCTAGAGGTTGACGTCCTCGGCTGCATTAATGGCCAGCTGTATTCACTGTTTATTTTAGGAAGATGGGAGGATAGCCAGGTTATGTTATGGTATTGGTGAAATATCAGTCATAGTCATTTCTTGTATAAAGAAGCTCCTATAGAAATAGAAATGTGTTTGCCTTTCGCATCTTTAAATATTATGCATGTGTGAAAAGTTTGCTAGTCTCAGAAATAATGTTTGCCTAACCAGGTTTTGGTATTTGTCCTCGCTATGCGCTTCCCTAGGTAAGACCAATGCATCATTCTATTTGCAGAAACCAATTAAATGAAATCAAAGACCCAGGGAAAGCAAAAGAGGAGATGATTGCATTGGAGGATGCATTCACCGTGAAACACTTACTGTTCAGTATACAAGACCTGCACCCATTACGAAAGAATTTTGATTAACACAGTGCATGTCCACAATGAGTGAGGATCACAGGGAGAGTTTTAAAAATCACTCATGTGTGTAAGTGTGTGTTTGTGTGTGTATGTGTGTTCATACTGTATGGATAACTCATTTAAATGATAACTTGGGTGAGACTTGAATAAATCACTATTGCTTGCTGACGCATAGATATGTCCCACAAATGTGTCCTGATCGTCATGCACAATACCTGCTGAGACGTAGAATACATGCTCATCCCTTTCTGAGATGGAAAGCCGGAAGATGCTGCTAAGTATCAATGGAACTGCAACTAAGATAGCATAGCATGCATGTTTTATGGCAAAATTGAATATTGTGCAGTAGGCTGTATTTGCATTTGTTGTTAGCGGGATGAATTCAAGGTCATTGTAAAGGCAATGTGTATCACCACCAGGAGAAAAATAAATCACTCACCATCTGTGGACAGCATATAAGAAATTCAGGTATTTGTCTGGTCTTTATATATACTCTCTCTGACCATTCTGTCTGACTATTTATGTGTGACATTCAATGAAAAAGATTTTGTAATAAACATCACTATGTGTGCACTGCAGAACTCAACTCAACAAGACAAGCAGCAAGATGTTACAGAGCTATAAAAGTACAAACCTTTCTTTTGCAGTGTGTTATTCTGAATGTTTGCGGTGAATATCATATCATAAGTCTATTCCTTGTTGACTTCATAGCAACACCAGCACACAGTCCTTTCATAACTCCACTAATTTGCTTTAATATATCTACCCAGCCTAAACATTCATCATGTGCCAACAAAATCAAAGACTCAAAGACCATGAGTAAGAAAAGAAAATATAAAATACCTTCAAATTGGATTCTAGAGGCGAGCAGGGTGCAATTTTCCTTGAACACTGTGAACCATGAAGCAAATGTAACATGCCTGATGTTAGCCAGCGACGCAGTGATGGAAAACGTAATTCTAAGAAAAAACAAACAAATAACCAAAGACAATATTAGTGCACCCTTTTCAAACTTCTACATTTGCTTTTTAGTTTTTTGCTATATACATTGTATGCAGTGAGGAGACAGGCATTGAGAAGAATGCATAGAAATTATATTATGCATTGTGAAGTAGGCTATTTTTACCATAGGGCCCTCAAACAAGGCAATATAGAAATATCAAGCTTTGCGCTCCATCCACATGCTGATCTTATATGAGCCTGAAACCTCAGTGATGTCACTGTACGCTGTGTCCTTGTGTCACTGACAAGGACAAGTGCTTTCCATTAAACGGGCTGCCTATTGTCTAATCACTTAACCTGACCAGTTACAATCACAGTGCAGAACACAGAAGGCAGTTCATCTGTTGGACCATTACCATGGACTTTATCCTCATAGAGCTGTCTGGGATCAGAGAGAGAGAGAGAGAGAGAGAGAGAGACAGAGAGAGAGAGAGAAAACCAAATCCTGTTTTCCTGGCATTGTGTGATGCGGATTCTGTAAACTGAACCGTAGAGAGACCAACAGTGACAAGGAAGACAGAAAAGGAGAATGTAAACTGGCGTTTCTACAGAAAGACAATTTGCATTTCAATTCACTGAAATTCATTTGTATTCACTCTCTCACTATATGCGTGTGAAAGAATACCAATTAGATTTAGGATTATACTAAAATGGGCCCATTTGGATTTTTTCCCCCATAGTGAATACATGAATGGCTTGTGGCAAGGCCAGGAAACTGCGGATGTGTTCTGTGAGACAATAGGACTGAGTCGGACAGGAATTTGGCAGGCCATACGCCATTTTGCCTGTCAGTTTTGATGACATTTGCACTATCCAAGTTGCGTGGAGCTCAACGTGTCCGAGAGACCCACAAACATTTGGTGGGATGAATAATTAATGTTTATGCAAAGGAAACACAGCAATTTTTAATCAGAACCAATAGCATTTTTTAACTAAAGAAAAATAAATAAAGAAAGAAAGACAGAATGAGAGGATTCCTGTTTTTGCTGCTGTACAACAGCTTGATACAAAGAAAAACTCAGCCTGTGGTTTTTAGTACTTAGACAGATGCATGTCCTGAAGCTTTGTACACATTGTTATACACACGATGACTTGGAGCAAATAACTTACCATGTGAATGTGTTTGGGCAACATGAGGTGACTGCAGGCAAAATAACCACTGGCGACATGAAAAATCACATGACAAAATTCAAACAATTTGAACTTTTGAGGCGATAAGTAAATTGCTGCATGTGTGGACATTGCCTTACGAAACTGATATTGGCCACTGAGACAATATGAAACCTTTCATGCATGTTCTGGACATAGCGGGGACTGTCATAAATGCCAAAGACATCAGGTGTACTGGACCAGTGGCCTCTCTCCCTGCTTTATTCATGAAGAGGTCACCATTTCCATTTGATAAGATGTAATGCTCTTTGAATCATTATCAAGCTTTTGAAGTCATTCTCAGTAGACTTTTTTTTAAACTCTCACTTTAAATGTTTTCTCCCTTTTGTTTTGTTTTGTTTTTCGACCTTCTTTTGACTAGTTACGATTTTGATTCTGATGTCTGTTTAACCCTCCTTTCTTATTGACTTTGTTCAATTATCTCACTTTGTCTCTGTACCCCCATTTCTATCTGATTGTCTGTTGAACTGTCTTTTAATATTCACTGACATGCCTGCTTGGCCAACTAACAAAGCATCTCCGACGTTGAACTGCAACATTTGGTGAATCTTAATTTTTGTCTCCTGTTAGTGATGTAACATCAGAATTCACAACACCAAACTACAAATAGCTCTGGTTTGTGAGGGCGTATTCAAAATCCATTTTAAACCTCAAATGACTATGTAGTAACCAGTCACCAAAGGACACTAAAAAGCCCAATTTTCAAAATTCCTCGTCACGTGGTACATCACAGTGAGCCTGACTCTAGACTCTATGTTCCAGCGCATCACCGTAATGTGTGTTTCATCTTCTTTCTTTCCAGGCTTGCAGGGAGTAAAAGCATTAAATCAGTTAAGGACTTTGTCTAATGCCTGGGTGTGCATGTGCACTTGCCTAACGATAAGATTTTTCATACAATATGCATGGAATATTACAAACACTTATTTTCTGGCTACATCTTTCTTTTGTTTCACTGACAATACTATTTTCTATTTGCTGCCATTTTGAGCTCCCTGTCGGGTCTAATTTAATGCAATTTGTGTGTATTGAAGAGAACTGGGACATTGTCTGTTCACCTAATGTGCATTTCAAAAGATACTAGTGCCTCTGAAAGCAGTACCAGTGAGCCAACACAAAATTAATGGGCGACGGTGAAGGCATTTGCATTTCACTTGCGAGCCTCTCCATCTTTATCAGGTCACACAGCCGTCTGGGTGGGCGTTGCTCTTTGTTTTATGCTGATTAATTTACTCGGGAAGAGGGACAGTTATGAAGGGCTTTGTTCTAGGCCAGATATAGCAGCCCATTGAAATGGCTATCCCCCCTGGGATAGAAGACATGGTTTCAAGTCCTGCTCATGGCTAGTGGTAGCCTGACAAGCCGTCCGATAACATAAATCTATAGTCTGGGCACGACCGATAGACCAGGCTCAATCCTAGGGGCAGGATCAGCGCTGTCTTTCAAACTGGATATCGCTACGACCAATCAGAGTAACGTCAGCAAAACAGCAAATAGCCTACATCCTTCTCTGAAATGCCTTTTTCTGCTCAACTTCTAACTCCTCCAAAGTGGAAGCCAAAGCCTATTCAAACGACCACTATTCCTTGGCCACTATTGACAGCCCTGTTGCTATCTTGCTAAGCCCGCCCAGTGACTCTCCACGAAGATAAAGCATTGTGATTGGTCTTACCAAGGCTCGGTCAGACCTTTTGGTGCATGGGTAGGTGAAGCTGCTGTACAAAACTATTTGCTACCGCTAGGGTGTGTCTAGATTTCTAGGCCAGGCTGGTGGTACTGCCATAGTATACTAGGTATGCCAATGAAGAAGGAGAGGCAGTTATCTCATTTATGAATACTGCAGTGCTGCTGAGGTGAAAGAGTTTAAGTGAAGGAGACAGAAGTGATGTGTGAGTGTCAAGTGAGTTCTTTTATTAAGAAAACATTTGCATATGAATTCAATACAGATGCCTCTTTTGTGTATGTATTGGAGATGAGGTTGGCTGTGTTTGTTTTGCTCTAAAGTGAATGATGCTGTATGCAGTTGTGTGTGTTTTGTGTGTGTGTGTGTGTGTGTGTGTGTGTGTGTCAAGGGCGGGGGTTAAATAGCCATGGCTGACAGAAAGCAGGATAAATGCTTTGCGACACATAATTTGCTCTACTGATGCCCTTTTTTTGTTTTCTTTCGTTGTGAAATTACTTTTAGAGAAAAAAAGCAGTGGCTTAAGGTTTGCTCATAATCACCTCTGTGGGCCACGAGGTAGAATTACTTCTACTCTCTTTGTCCCCGCTTCTCCTAAGGTCGCCTAAGGACAAATAGAACTCTGGCAACTGGCTGACAGGCTGCAATGGAAAACAAATGCTACATTTGCATTTTTGGAGTCACTGTTGATTATCCCCTCATATGCCTCAGTGAGTTTAGCTTTTTCGGCCATATGATATTTTCCGATGTGTGACATTTCAGATGTAAATTTTTATGAATTTATTTTTTTTAAATCAAAAGAGCATTCCTCGTCTTGGGAGCGGCAGCTTTATATGCAATTCACTGTTTTCCCCTCTTGGGTCCGACATCAAATATATTGCATGTCACGGAATGGCGTTTGGTGGATTCACTTCACTGAGTAATGTCTTCTACCGTGCTGTTGATTTGTGTGAAGACCCTTGCTACAGTGATCCTTTTGTTTTCCAGTTGTGCCCATTCATCTTGCATAGCCTTGGAGGATAAATCCCAAAGGTGTATTATATTTTATTTTATTTTTTTATTTTAATATTTTAACACTTTTTGGTGTGTGTGTGGCTGGTTTATGGGCCTTCTGTCCCCTGCAGGCTTCCATCAAATGAAATACATAAAACATCATGCAACTTTTATCAAATGAAAATACCCCTTCTGTGCTGTTAAATGAATTTGGCACATAGTTAAGAGACCTGACTTCACAGTAATTGCCCATCAAAGATGCATTAGGTGAGTGGTGGACCTACCCAGCACCCAGAAAAAACTCTGGCAGGCAGGCAGAGACAGGAAAAAAACCTCATGAGCAATCCCAGGTCTTGAACTGCCCTTGTATTCCTGATGCACTATGGCAAAAGTAATAGGGAAAGACAGAGACAGACAGACAGAAAGATAGAGAGAGAGAGAGAGAGAGAGAGAGAGAGAGAGAGAGAAATTTGTTGTGCTATTATGTGTTTTGTTATTGTTATTACTGCAACTCATAAAACACAATGAAAATAAGAACAAAACAACTAATTTATGATATAAACATCAAAGCACAAATGCACCAAATGGGAAATTGGCAAAGAGAAAAAAGAAAGTAGAGAAGAGTGATCTATTGAGCAGCAGCACCTTGTGCTGTGCAGCCTGGGACAGTTTCGTCACTGAGGGCTTATTTGCAGGGGACCTGAGTGATTACCGCTTTCATGGCAACTATATTTCATCCCCTGTGTGACTTTCAAGTGGCAGCAAAGTTGTTCTTAGAGTTCAGATGGTGGTGCTGGTGTTCTGGTGTGTGTATGTATGTGTATGTGAGTGTATATTGTGTTTGTGTGTGTATTTGTTGGGTGGGGGTGGGCAGTGGCACTGGAGGGAAGTTACAAAAGGACAGACAGTTTATGAACTCTCTTTAAGTATTGGCCTCCGGTCCATCCCTGGGAGACAGTTTTATTGCAGCCTAATATATGGTTATGATGTTGCGTTGGGCTTCTATTCTGGGTTCTTACTCAGCCACCAGCCTGAAGGCTATTCTTCATTAAACATTGAGATGTAGTGTGTGTATGTGTGTGTGTGTCTGTGTGTGTGTGTTTGTGATTATGTGGGTGTGAGAGAGAGAGAGAGAGAGTGCTAGTACGTATTGGGGAGGGTTAGAGGTTAAAGACGCATTTATGGTTTTTCATTCGGAACAAGTAAAAAGCTTTCCATCTCTCAGAAAGTTTCTAAGGCACTATTATCTCAAGTCCAAAGTCATCAATCACACTAGTCTAAGAAGACCAGAAAGAGCGCCTAAACACACACCTTGCCCTGCACCGCAGAGGGTTGTAGCACGCTCACTTGCTCGCCTGTCACACTTTGACGAAGTTCAGTGCGGCCCAGAACAAGAATGCTCAGTCTTCATAATGGCTGTAATTCATCAACCACATCGAGAGAAATAGGAGGCCCAGAGAAGAATAAAAAGGTAGAAGGTACTCAATAGGAAATACGGAAACTTTTTTTTTTTTCCTCACTGTAATATTCTCTTGGGTATGTTAGAAGATTGGTTAGAGGGGAACAAATGATGGTCGGTCACTTTTTGACTCCTCTGTCCTTTAATGGCCTATGATGGTGAATTGCAGTATCATGAAATAACTCTGGATGGTGGAAAACTGTCATTATGCAATAAATTCAACAACAGTGTTTCATCTAATCTCATGCCGTCAGCAGCCCAAAGGACATAGCTGAAAAAGACAAAAATATTACTCATATAGTACTGTTTGTAATGTATATGGTTCAAAATGTATGTCTGCACATGTCTGTGTCTGTGTGTTTCTTTTAAAGAGTTAGAAATGAAATGTTATCCTCTAATGTGTGTGTGTGTGTGTGTGTGTGTGTGTGTGTAAGATTGTATTTGTGTTTTGCTAATATCAGGCCAACTGATGCTCAGCTGGGAGGGAAATTGCAAATCAAATGCCCCCCAAACTGTTGTGCATATGTAATTAAACTGCAATCACTTCACGCCACACCACTTTTCCAATTGCAGAGCCACCCAATAGAAGCTTTTACATTTTCACAGCTTGGGTAATTTTAAAATAATTTATTGGGATGTTGGTTCTAGCTTCGCTTTGTTTCCAAACAACTAAGGAAAACAGACATAATCACCATCTGAAAAGAAAGGTTTGTTCCTGAATAACATCAGCCTTGACTTTCCCTCAATACTTATTTCTCTGACATGCTTTTGTCTCTAATAGATGCTAAGTATACTAAGTATATGCTTTTGTCTCTAATGATGCTAAGTATATATTTTTTTTTTTTTTTTTTTTTGTCTCTAATGATGCTAAGTATACTAAGTATATGCTTTTGTCTCTAATAATGCTAAGTATACTGAGTATATGCTTTTGTCTCTAATGATGCTAAGTATACTAAGTATATGCTTTTGTCTCTAATGATGCTATGTATACTAAGTATATGCTTTTGTCTCTAATGATGCTAAGTAGTCACCACAAACAAATCCTGAGCAAAAATCAGTTCTGGTTATGGTTTGGTCATTTGTTTTCATTTGGTTATCCCCTGTGAGAGTAAAATTTATGAATTTAATTCTTCCAGTAAAACATCAGTACCCGTAACTGATGAAATACCAGACAGCAAGAGGTTGGAGGATCATTGGAGGCTCACCAGCCTGGCAGCAGATCTGGTGGTCTTTTAAATGTTCACAACAAGTTAAATAAAAAAAATGATGTTGGTCAAACAGCAGACTGGATTTTGCAAATCTGATTTTCCTATCTGGGTATGTGCATGCTTGCACAAAAGAAGCCAAACACAGGGGACCAGATTTTTGGGGTGATGTGTGTGACACACCAAATCTCATCCATGTCATCCCATGTCAAGCAGTAACATCAAACAATGCCTGAAAAACACATCTGTTCCATTGTCTAATAATGAAATCATTTTTTTGGTTTGTTGTCTTGTTTTAAAACAAGATTGTAGTTCAACTGAGCAGGCAGCAACAAATTATTGAAATGACGAGAGCTGTGATGTGAGTGAATGTTCACGCTTGATAATGAAGAGCGTCAAAATGCATCACTGTGTGACAAGCGTTCATTTAGCAAGAAAGGCATCATACACTCAGATACCATGCACTGCAGAGACAGAAAAATATTGTTTGCTGTAACGTCTTTGACAAAATGAGATTTCCCAACCCATGCAAAAACAAAAGCAGTTGCAACATACAGGTAGGTAGGTGGCATATAGTGTAAACAGCCAGTAACAAAATATAGTTTTATATTGTATTGTAGTATATTGTATTGTATTATATTGTCCAGTAACAAAATATTGTTTTTTGTCCATGTATGTGAAATATGTACATCTAGGAAAATGTATGCGCAAATTCAGGATACAAAGTATATTGTCAGGTTTGTATTGTGTAGGGGTGCAGAGTCTGAACCCTGAGAGGATCTCAGCTGGTTAGTATGATGCAACAAAGACCGCAAACATGCAAAACAAATCCCAGGGCCAAACTGGACAAGAGACAAAACTACACTGGCACTGCACAGACATGTGCCTGAAGGACGAAGAACACAAGCTTCAGGGGACAGATTTCTTCATCACCACCATAGCTGGCGTGACTTGGCGGCCACAGGACTGATTCTTGCATTAGCAGCAGAACTGTCGGAGGGGACTTGGATGGTGGCTGGTTTGTGCTGTTGACACAACCGTCACTGCAGGCCAGATGTGTGCCAATGAACAACTGGCACCATGCCATGTGTAGTGATAGATGCACCCACACCCTGGTGCTCATCATCTGTCAGACACAACCAGGGCATGCTAAGAAGTCGTGACCCAAATACACCCTTCGTGGTGTATGTAAGAACATGCTGTGAATATTCATTGTCATGTATTAACATCCATGTGACACACTGACAGACCACAGACGGAGGTGTTCAACAGGAAGGTCATATTAGAACATGTAGCTACTGAAAATGTGGGGCTGTGACTTCCATCTGGAAAAACAAAGGAGACCATTGGGCTGCCTTTTTGAAACAGGGTTGCAGTAGGCCTATGTATCACTATTTGGAAAAACACGAATAAAACACAATTTATAGCTCCTAAAGACAGGTGTAAGGTATTTCAGAAAGCTTGTAGGCCTGTTAAGTTGATCACACTTGATCAGACCATACTGACAGTTTTTTGAACTGCTAGCTATGTAAAAAATCTTAATTCAGTTTTTCATTAATTTAGTGTTATTTTCCCTAATACGTACGCTTCAGTCAAGATGGCACTCTGTGAAGGCAAAGTCACATGTTATACTCATCAGCACACTGGAGGGTTACTAAATTTCAGAAGGCCATGATGTGCAATACTCTGGGTCACTCTGGGTCATTCAGCATATTTCTCAAAAGAGTGTGTTTGCATCATAAGTGAGTTCAGTTCATCATTTTGAAACTCATGTTAGCAATAAAAAGGACTACTGTGCTTCATTCTCTTCTCTAACTTCTCTTACTAAAGAAATTCCCTTTATGAAAAATACATACAGCATTCCATTAATTTTTGATGCACAGTGTTGTCCTGCTATAAAACACCCCAGCTGATGCAATTCTTTTAACTCATTGTACAAAATAGTGCAGTCTCGTATCCCCTTAAATGACCCAGTACTGATTCAAATGGAAGAAAGAAACCACTTGCGTCTTAATACAAACATCCACTCACCATATCTATTCTACCACATGTGTCACAAAGGCACAAAGTTACAGCATGTACTTGTTGACATGGAATGAGAATTTTGTTTCTGAAAATGCTTTATATATTCATGAACTGACATGTCTCTTATAATAAACTGCTGAATTAGTCATATAGGGCATGATGTTCGTACACTATACAGTTAAACTCCAAATTTATCATGCAGTGTTTCACTTTGCTTGTTACCATTAAGTCTCTTAGGGGATTAAACCCAAGACTGAATTCAGAGAGACTGTACAGGAAACCTCGAACAAGAAAAGATGACTCACTGGCTAATTAGGCCATTTTAATATTTCTGATCTTTTTTTTTGAGGGATATTAGTGCTGTGCTTGATTTTTTTGTGTGGGCATAAGACTTACCTTCTCTGCACTGAAAGAATTGAAGTCTCCTTCTTACTGTAAATCACACCCACACACATTTTGTTCCAGGTGTCAGGCTTTAATGATTGCACCCAAGCCTTCCATCCATGTCTTCATTGCCGTTGACCTTAACAACTGTGCCTTAGAATACTTCTTTTAGGTGACTTAGGATATAACTTCACCAAGAGGTGCAGTGTAGAGTGTGAACAGAGACACACTGCCCTCTATGTGCAAATATGAGTCTATTAAGTCATCTAGTTTAAAATATTAGTCTTTGCAATATCATGTTTCACCTTGACTTCTTTTCCTATATTTCCTATTAGCATTCACTGAGGCTTTACTTTATTTTTAGTTGTAAAGACTGTACTACTGATATGTTTGATAGAATCACTATATAACAAAGGCTATATGAAGTGAACCTTAACACATGGTGGTTCATTCATGTGAAGGATCTAAAAACACACACTGAGAGGCAAGGACTAGTGTCACATGGATCTGGATTAAAGGTGAAATCTGGTGTGAATCAGTCAATAGCCCTGTTGTTCAAGGTCTGTGAATGCTGTCTGTAGAAAAAAGAACTAGAAAATATGAAGCAACGTAGACCGAATAATGAACCAATAACTAATGTTAACTGAATGGGGCATAGCAAAATGAAACTGAAAGTGAGTTACTAGCCCCATTCAATTAGTGTTAGTTGCCTGTTTATTATTGCCATTATGTTGCCATTATTATGTTGCAAAAAAACATTTCTTTCTCCTACTGACAGCAGTTGCTGACCTCGAACAACAAGGCTATGTATCGATCCACACCGGATGTCTCTTTTAATGTGCGTGATATAAGCAGACAAGGTAGTGAGCAATGAGCTTTAGAGGTATTTCTGAAGGACAGAGTGAACAAAATTAGAGTTTAAATGGATAAATGAAGTATTGATGTCAATGGAACAAGAAGTGTAGTGTCATCTAATCACACTGAATTGTAGACAGCAGTGTTGTTTCTTGGCTGCTTGCTGCCTCCTTGATAAATGAGGAAGTAGTAGCGATAAATGGAACTCTGTGCTCTTCTGAACATTACAAAATTCACTAAACCCTGCTTTTTTTTCTTTTTAAGATTTGTACAACAGAATTATAGCCCTGATAACTGCCCCTGCCTCTTCTACCATCATATCTGTTTGAGTGTTAAGTATTGGTGCTTTGTGTGTGTGTGGCTGTTGCCATTGCTGAAATTATCAGTTGCTAGCTTGCTAATGTTAAATATATTCTATAAGTACTACATGTTTTGGAAACTGCACTGCCATCAAGCTCAAAGCAATGCGAAGGGTTGTACACACTGTTCAAGGCATCAGTCTAAATAAACATGCAAAAATCCTCACCCTTGCTCTCAATTAAAGGCCAAGAGATGAATTAATGAATGGATGAATGGATGGATAGATTCGTCAGCAGCTCACTCTCCTGCAGAGGGCATTAGCTCCACCAAAACACAAACATTAATTTCACAGCTGTGGGCTGTGGGAGATGAGCTGTAGCGTTTCTCGGGGCCACTGACGCTAACGCTAACACACTCTGCCTTCCATTGTGTTCCTTGATACGCCAGCGTCAGCATAATCGCACATGTCGTAACTCGATTGGAGAGGACTAGCCTTGTCACTCCATTGTCAACAGCCATTTATCACAGGGTGGGGGAAGGGGGCCGGGGGGTTGTCGGGGGTGAGTGTACAAAGTAAGATATACTGGCTGTCCTGTTCATGGCCGGTCTATTTTAAACTTTCACATGCAAATGGATTTCACATGCTCATCCTCTGTGGCTGATGTTCAGACAGAGATCAGCGCAAAATGGAGCTTGTTTGAGACCTACAACGTTATACATACAACATGGTGGGGGGGAGGGATGACAAATTATGCAAAGCTTCAGTATAGCTGGACGTATCTGTAGCATGTACTCATTACATTGATTGTTGCACTTACAATGATTGTTGCACTGAATGGGTGGTGTATGTCCATCTTCTTCTTCTTCTTCTTCTTCTTCTTCTTCCTCTTCTTCTTCTTCTTCTTCTTCTTCTTCTTCTTCTTCTTCAGTTATCATATTAAACATGATACCCATTTGTCTCAGAATTGATGTTTTTTTCAAGGCTTTAACTGAGCATCAACTAAGGCCTCTTGCTAGCATGCACCTTACCTGAGGGCTGCTAGAATTTATTTGAAGGTGCTGAAAATTTGAAAGCACTTGGAATTGTTGCAGAACTTATTAAAGGGTTCCCTTGTGAGGGATGGAGGAGGGACCCGGAGAAAGAGGTCAGGATTAATAAACTGAAGCTCACATTGTTCAGGAAATAGAACAGTGCCATGGCCTTAAGCTATCAGCTTCCTCCAGTGAGAAACCAGGAGCGGAAATAAACTAGCAATGTAATTTCCGTTGTGACCAAAAAATATGAAGAAGTAATTAAATGTCACTTTAAGTATCCTTCTGGATTAATCCTGCTCTTGAAATTGTTTACTTGTTCACTATTTATAATGTTCCTGGGGAAAATAAAGAAATACCCTGGGGAGGATTTCAGTGGAAATTTCCATCACTCAGACGTACCCCTATGGCTGAGTCATCACTGTTAAGACTAATATGCAATGAAGAAGTACACATTGGCATCGGTGTTAATATGAAATAATTAAACATGCTGCTGATCATATCAGTGATAATCATCAAAGATTAAAAAATGTCTCAAAACAAAAAAAGGAGATGTGTGCACTTTCAATAATAAGATTATTAACAGGTTATCTCACAGACGAAAAATGTCAGGCCTCACAAGATCAAAGAATAGATAAAACAGATCTCATTTCAAATCTTGTCCTTCCCGTAGGCTGCCTTGATGAGAGGAATTTTAAAGGTGCAGCCCACAATTACAGCTAAAGGTCGTTGATATTTCAGCACAGGGGCCAATCAAATTACACCCTTCCCCTCCAGACTCCTGATCGACCAGGGTTGATTATGGCTCAATCCGAGGCACTCTGTTTGTTTCCTGTTTACAGAGCCAGGCTTTTTACACTCTGAGTGGACAGCTAGAGGACAGTAAGAAGCAATTCAGTACATTTGGCACAAAGTTAATTAGATCAAGTTCGCTGAGTGCATCCTTAAGACCCATAAGGTGGTTGTTTTGCCACAGTACAAGTTCCACATGAGTTAGAGTGTCTTTGGAGTTTAAGGGGCATTCAAAGTCACTTGGAAGTAACTGTCCTCAGCCCATGCTATTGATTGCTGTCACTGGTGGTGTTTTATGACCTGTGTCAGGCCAGCTGTTGTTGTGGAGGTCTATGATGTGCCTGCTTACGACATTGGGGCTCACTGTATATCAATATTTGACAAGGCAATTCTGTGAGGTCTGTGGCCGCCCGGATGGTGGTGGTTGTTGTTCTTGGCCAGTTGCCAAAGGTTAGGGCAGTCATTTTTCATGCATTGTGATGCATTTGGCAGATAGTGAATGAAGTTGGTGACCAAGGGGAGGAAAGTGTCTGACTTTGGTCAGAGCAGTGACAAGAATGAGGTTTGAGTGCCACCTAATGGCCAATATTGATATTGCATGCCAAAAATTAGAGCCCTCTGCTGCTGGGTTGCTCGAAACAGTAAAAGTATTTTCACCCTGAGACATTTTATGCCTCACAGATGAATATTGCCTTGATTAAAAACATTCAGGTCTAAATGAAAGGGCGTCAAATGTCTGCCTGCAATGTCAAAACTCTTTACATAAGAACACAATTTGAATATTTGGAAGGCTGTTGGCTGACACAAATATGTAACATCAACAGTCTGACATATCTAAATCACTGGTTGATTTGATGGTACACACAGTGCCATGAACTCAGCTTGGTTAATCACAACAGCAGACTGATCCAAAAGCCAAAACCCACAGCTTGTCTTACTTGGCTGGATACCCTAAGCATTGCTGGTCAGAGATAAGCCACTAATCAAACCTAAAAACATGAACCATACAGGGCAGCTGGGAGTTGAGATAGGAGACAAACAGGACCCACAGAACAAGCACCTATCTAACACGATTAGTTAAATCCTTGTCAGTGGTTCATTTTTGTTATTTTCTGTAATGGCAAAGGAAAATGCTTTAGCCAAATCACCTTCTCTTTGTGTTTGACAGTGTTTCGTAACATAATAAACATGGGGGGGGGGGGGGGGGGGGGTGGAAGTCTGGTGTCAGAATGTAGAGGCCCTGCTTTGCCTGTAGCCAGTGTCGGCCGTCTGCTTGCTCATTTTCACATACTATTGTTATTACAACCTTTTGATATTTAGGCAGTCTCTGAAATACCACAGCACTGCTGTGTGCAAAGTAAAATGAGTTAAAAAGCTGCTCAAATGACTCATCTGTTGCTGTTGTGTAATTCTCATCTCAGAGGGCGAATGAAGCCAACACTAAGATGACTGGAAGCAGAACTGACAACTTGTGACAGATGCCACTGGTTATGTTGGGCACTGACTACATCTGTTGAATCACTTTAGAACTTTGTAAAACTAATGCTGGGGCTCACACCTCTTAGACCTTCTTCACATCTTTAGATATGCATGCTAGCTTACACCACATGCACTGCCTTGATTCCACTGCTGTTAAACATGATGATGGTTAGATAGTGGCAGACTAAAATTGACCAAATTAAATGGAAACAGGCTCAATGTCCATAGGCTCCAGTTTATTTTTAATCAACTCATGTAATGTCTGTTCTATTCCATTCCCAACAAAGAACATAAGATCAAATTGTAGCAGCCTTCATTAACCTTTTAACCGTTTGTCCAGATATTCCAAAGAGGCAAATCATCGAAGATACATTCGATACATCGAACATCCTTGTCAACAGACACATTCATTAATCAAGAGCTAGTCATTCTGTCTGTAGCCTTACAGTAACACTGGACGCGGCTCCCTAATTGCTCGTAACGAAAACCATAATGGGAAAGCCCAAGCTGCCCAACGTAGTGTAATAGCTAAGGCTATTAGAATAGAATTCCTCAAATAGTTTCAAGGCTATAAAATGACGAATGATTTGTGAGAAATTTCACCCCGGACAGTCTTCTAACTGACGACACGCCTTCCCCTGCCCCCTGGATAGTAAAGGAAGTTTGTAGCGGTCTCCTCTTACGTCCAGTTAACGCATGCGCTACATATTGTCTGGAAGACCTCAAGATTCCTTGGGGCGACAGCAGCACCGGCTAGAACTATGGCTTACTTTGACAAAAGTTAATTTTGTGGCTGAAAGAGTTATTTCTAAGGGCTAGATATTTTATAGAAGGAAGAACATTTCATTTCAACAAGTCTTTACGCCTTTGAATGCGAACGCAATGTCTTTTAACCATGAAACGCCGTTAAACATTGGGATAGCGGTGAAAAACTTTTAACGTTAGGTCTTTGCTGGAAAAGACAGATTTTTCAGAGATGAATTTCGGAATCCCAGCAAACGCTCTCCTGTTTCGTGCTTGCGATGAAGGCGACTATGAGAGCGCCAAGCGGATTCTTGAGCCCGGGGCGAACGAGTCTGGAACCCAGTGCCGAAGCCTGCGTTTGGATGCGGGGTCCGAGTGCAGTGTCGATACCAGCCGGGGAGTCTCCCTCGTTCCCGTTGACTGCACGGACGAGGAGGGGAACACGGCCCTTCAGTTCTCGGCGGCCAGTGGACATGAGAATTTGGTTCGGTTCTTGCTCAGAAAGGGGGCTTCAGTGGACAGCAGAAATAACTACGGCTGGACGCCACTCATGCAAGCCTCGAGGTGTGGTACCACTTTCTTTACGCGGTCATTGGTTCAATGTGTACAGATGTTGAATGGGTGGATCCAAAACCCAAAGCGAATTCTTCTGTCTGTTTACTTTTACAGATCGCAGAAACGCGTGTAACAGTAAAAAGTGGAAGTTGAAGGGCTTGTTTTAAAGTAGCCTATATTCAAGGAATTGTTTGTTCTTTGAAATCATCCTCGTGGATGTTTTTAGGGCATTGATTTTGCTTGGGAGGAGTCAGAATCCTACGTAAGCAGATGACAATTTTTTGTTTTCGCTAGCATGCTCAACATCTTCATCAAATCATATTTAGAAGTCTTAACTCAGTCTCAAGTCTTAACGCAGTCATGATAGCCACGTTTATGTATCGGCTCTTGAGAGGAACGAGGTTAAAAACATCCAAGAACCTGTATCCTTATTGACAAGTAGGCTCAACTTTTAACAAACCATTCACATAATGGAATAGCCTACATAAACTACAGGTAATCATGACACACACACACACACACACACACACAATTATAGTTGATTTAATTGAACATGGTAATTTGTGAAGGTACAAAGTTTGCTTCCTTGTTTCAGCATCTGACAAATTTGTGACATTGTGTTTTTTTAATTGTTTTTTGTGTATTAAGTAAGAAAGAACATGTCAATGATTACCTGCTAATGAAGGCAGAATTATATTACTAAGTGTTAAATAACTATAAACTTGTTTCACAAGCCCTTTGCCTTGTTTACCTCTGTCCTTTGTATTTTGATTTGTGGGCCTAGGTTTGGTCACCTGACAGTGGCGCACATCCTGTTGGAGCATGGGGCGGATGTCAATGCCCGTAACCGCATGGGAGCTAGTGTCCTCAGCATGGCAGCGCGCGGAGGCCACTGCCATGTAGCCAAACTCCTCCTTGAGGCAGACGCCTTCGTGGACGACTTTGACCCCCTAGCCATCCCCGAAGCCCCCAGCGTGGACAGTGGCAGTGGTGGTGGCAGCATCTCTGGAGAGGTTATGTCCAGTGAAGATGGAGGCAGGGAGTTTCTGGAAGTGACTCCCCTCCTGGTGGCCTCTCAGCTGGGCCACGAGGCCATGGTGCGCCTGTTGCTGGAGTGGGACGCCGATGCCAACTCAACCCAGAAGAGCACTGGCTGGAGCGCCCTCATGTTGGCCACTGCTGCTGGCAAGGTGAGTGTGGTCCAGCAGCTGGTGGAGAGGGGCGCTGACCCGGACCACCTGAATGCCCTGGCCAAGACAGCATTCGAGTTGGCGCTGCAACACAAGCAGAAGGAGGTGAAGAACTACCTGGATGCCATCACCACAGTCAGACCACAGCCAGGTATGTGGGAGGAGGACTACGAGAAAAGATTGCATTTAGAGATGGGCTATACTGGATCCTTAAATATAAATACTTACTGTAGGAATCCCATGTTGTTATAAGAATTTGTCATATTGGGATACATACCATGACATTTATGATGTAGGTGGTGACATGTTATTATGTGCTGCAAGATGAGAAGAACGTGTGATGCAGAAGTCAAATCACAAACAAGAAAGACAAGTTCACTGAGTTTAAGAGTCCAGCTCTTTTGAGTTTGAATGGAGTACGTCTGTATTATTATATCCCCTTTTTATGGGACAAAATTTAATATAATTTATAATGATTTGTGACCAAAAGTTACATTACATTTTGTCACATAATTGTAAGATCATATTACCCTTCCAGCGTGGAAGTACTTTAAGTCTTTGTAGCAGCGGCGCTGCTAAAAATTTGGGGCCCCTTTGACAGAAAATTATTTTGGGCCTCTCAAACATTGATTATAATATTAAAATGTTCTCTAGGGCCCCCTATCAGTGCCAGGCCCTTGGAATCATCCTAACTCCCCCCCCCCCGACGGCGCCCCTGTTTTGTAGTATTGGTGATAGTGTGCATGAAACTTTAAAAAAGGAAAAACAAACACTACACCATCTCATTACTTCAGTATTGTAATACCCAGTCAAGTATAATGATGTTAAATAGCTACGATACTCTAGTGGTCTCTTATAATGAAAACAGAGATGAAATTGCCAAACATGATTTATCAAGGGCTCAACCATGATAATTTAACACTTTTAAAGGCAACAATAGAAGTGGTCTTCCACTATGATTACAGTTGTATTGACTAATATAGGCCAATAGGCCAAGCATTCATTTTTCATGGAGAGGAGCAAGCACTTAGTGGCAATATATTCAGTAACTGGAAGCAATATATTCAGTAAATGGAGGCAGTCTGCCAACCACCAAGCAGATAATGGGCTTTGACTGTCTGCAGGTGTGTTACAAAAGTAGTTAGTGTGACTTTGGCATCCACATGTGAAAATGTGCCAATTTAGAACTGTGGTTGGCCCAGGTTAACAATGCACAGTGATTACCCCACTTGTGAAAAGGAAAAAAGACACCTGTACACTTCAAATGAGCTGTTTGGGCAATTTGCTCCAGAAGTCAGCAAGTGTGGAGAAAATTGCCATGACAATATCCTCCCAACCAAGAAAAGCAAAAGATGAATGTGTTGTTCACCACTGCTTGCAGTGATTGAGATTTTGCAAAGGTGAACAGTGTAATGTATGAAAAGCGAAAAGAGATGGTCATCTATTGTGAACCATAATGGCAGTAAATAAACACTCTTGTTGAAGAGCGAGAGCTGCCATCGATTGTTTTAATGGCCACCTCAAAGGCACTATTTCTCAATTCATGGTTTAAGGGAAATCCACTCTTCTAGTGTATACTTCAGAGCATTGTTCATGTCTACCAGGCCAATATTATGGTATACTAAGTGTCTAACTCAATGAAAAGACTACAGTCATAAGCATTTCTAACATTTTTCTGTTCTCAGTTTCGATCCACCCACCCGCACATGCACATGTGCGCACACACACAAACACATGCATGGCATGAATGCAGGTATGTAGTGCAGACATCACACATGACTAGACACACAAACACACTCACACTTTGTAGACAGGTTTTATTAGTTACTCCCAATGACCCTCAGGGTCTTAACTATTCATTTTAGATGAGCTCCTGAAGTGTTTCCCAGAATGTTAGACTGTACCTTTAACTATGCTGTCAGACATTTCCAGGAGTTAAAAACAATGTTGACTGGCAAGATTAGTGCTCAAACCCGCACCCCCCCTTGCCTGGCGCGATCGTGTGTGATTGTGGTTCAGGCCGCCAGAGGATCTTGGATTGTGCTGTGTTGACTCGTACCCGTGGAGTCTTCCGGAATCTTTCGGTTTAGATTTAAGCAGACTCGCTGCAGTGTCCTTGAGTTGCCCTCAAACTCTAGTCTCACCAGGGGTGCTATGGCCATTCTGAGGACTCAGTCAGAGTTATATAAAAGTTGTGCTGAGCCACCAAGGAGGAAAAAGCCATTTTAGCTAATGTTTCTTTTTACCATATCTTAAAGTGTCAGTCTCAAACAGTGCTTAGTCAGCTGTTCAGTTCTCTTTCACAGTATTGAAACCCCAGCCAGACCACACACTTAATTTAGCCTGTATGTTTTGGTTGAGAAGCTAAGCTGATAGCATCTGCACACAATGAAAGCATTAATGAAAGTGCTCTAGTGTTTTAAAGTCATCAAGACCAGGACCATAGCACACTGTCTTCTATGATCAGGTCCTATTTGCCTCCCTACGATGGTGGAAGCCTGATCGTATTTCTGAAGTCATACTTGTCCCTTAGTTCACACTGGGATGCTCTGTGGTAAATTGGAGACCTAGGTCATGCCCAAAGGGAACATTTAGTCAAGTTTGGCGTGTCTACCCTAAGCACAGCCAACCCCACCATTGTAAAACTGCCTAGACTTGCAAGCTTGTGTTGATATCAGCACATTTTATGTTTTAAATGGCTGTAAGAAGTGCTATTAACTCTAGGGGGTAAGAAGTCAACACTGAATTTCAAAAGCCTTGGCGTGTAAACAGTTGAACTTGTTGGGTAGTTCTCAGCCACTGAATGATCGTTTTATGCTGTGTTTTTTTTTTTTCAGATGATGAGAAGAGGAGGCCAGATATCTTCAGAGCTCTGAAATTAGGTCAGTGACATATTTTATAGGCTCATCAAGTATTCTTTCAAATCAGAAAAAAAAAGGGACCTTCAACTCAACCTGGAAAGTTGTGTTTCTCACGTTTAATGATTTGTATGACCATTTGATATGATAAAACTCTTATAGTTGATGTACAGTATTATACATTGAATTATGGTTCATGTATTGCAATATTGTGTATTATACAATTGGGCCTATGTAATCATGTCCATGTCTGTCTGAAGTGTATTTATGTTTGTCTTTCTGGGTCCCCATAGCTGAACTGAACTAGTAGTTGTTCTTACCGTTCCTGCATGCCTGCTTGTCTTGTCTGTTTGTTTGTCTTAGGTAACGCTCAGCTAGTGCGTGAGATTCTGGAGGAGGAGCCGACACAGGTGAACGTGGCCAATGCTGACGGGGCGTCTCCACTGATGCTAGCGGCTGTGAGCGGCCATCTGGAGATGGTGCGGCTGCTGGTGGACCACAGCGCCGACATGGACAAGCAGGATACAGTGCACGGCTGGACTGCACTCATGCAGGCCACTTACCATGGGTGAATTACACACCACACACACACACAAAAAAAAAACACTTACACAAACATGTCCAGGTGTGTGAACACCTGCATTGCATGCAGTGCAGACATAGCACATAGCTGGCCATTATGTATTCAAATCACTTATGGATACACACATGCTCACACACACACACACACACACACATTCTCTTCAAACAAGATTTCACATGCAGTTGAGAACAGACACACAAAAATACACACACACACACACACACACATAAGCATTGAGTTGATAAGCATTGATAATATCTACAGCACTAACAGGCAAAAATGGATTTATGAAATGAATTTCTGTGTGCACTTGTGTGTTTGGCCCACAGGAATAAAGATGTTGTGAAGTACCTACTTGGTCAGGGAGCTGATGTGAACCTGAGGGCCAAGAACGGATACACAGCCTTTGACCTCGTCATGTTATTAAATGACCCAGGTAAGAATTACTCTGTATGCCTTCTGTACTGGAACATAATATGGATTCTATATAAAATGTCTTCTGAACTAGTGAAATGTAAAAATCCGCAGAATAACTAAGGCATTTCTTATCATTTTTCATATGGGTGCACACAGTTTTGAGAAACACATTATGCCTATCTTGCAATCTTGAATACAGTATGTGCATACTGTTTGATTCTTTACATCTTTGTCTCACTCAATCTCCATACGTTTGTTTGTCTTTGTCTGTGTCTGTGTCTGTGTCTGTCTCTCTCTCTCTCTCTGTCTCTCTCTCTTTGTCTCTCTTGCTCTCTATGTAATTTTCTCTTTCGATCTCCTCCCTTTTAATCTCTTATTGTTGTCTCTTTCTTTCTTTCTTTCTTTTCTTTTTTCTTTCACTCTCTTTCTTTTTCTGTCTCTCTCTCTTTGTCTCTCTTAATCTATATGTAATTTTCTCTCCCTCCCTTTTAATCTCTAATTGTTCTCTCTCTCTCTCTCTCTCTCTGTTTCTCAGACACAGAGTTGGTGAGGCTCCTGGCATCTGTGTGCATGCAGGTGGACAAAGAGAGACTGAAGCAGCAGAGGAAGCGGCCCCTCCTGCGCTCCAAGAGCCGCCAGTCCCTCAACATGCCCCTGCCCCCAGACGACCGAGGAGGCCTCAAGGTGAGACAGTAGCCCAGACTACTCCACTCAACAGCCTGTAATCAAGTCCTCCACCCATCCACCCCAATCAGTACAAATAGCCCAGATGTGATTCTCTGCCAAAACCACACAGCTGACCAACACATTTTTCATTTCATTAATTTGCTCCTAGGACTGTGTAAATTATATTATATTAAAATATATTATTTATATTTTATACACAAACGCTCAATCTCCTTTACAGAAAGTAAGAAACAAAAAATAGCAAACGAGAGATAGCAAAAACATAGAGTTAATAATAACATTAGATAGTCATACAGTGAAATATTTACAGTAATATGTGTAATTTTCTGCCATGATGTTTTGTCTGTCTCTTAGTGTGTAGTCTTGGTTGAGCCATGGGGCATCTTTTCTCAGCCATGTGGCATAAATATCAGCCAAACCCACACAGCTGGACCATTTGGGACTAAGTGGTTAACATTTAGGAAGATTAATTGGTTTCATTTTTTTGCCTTGACGATCTGTGCGTAGTCATGGTGGAACCGCATGTCCAATCGCTTCCGGCACCTGAAGCTGACTCACACCCTCAGACACGGCCTCTCCACCAATCGGTTGAGCCCGTTCACGGATGAGCCCTCGCTGGACAGCACCATGAAGGCGGACCAGAGGAAAAACAGCGCCACTGCCAGTGGGACCAATGGAGCAGTGGCGACATCTAGCGGACAGCCGACGCAAGATATCAGCACTGCATGGACAGCCAAGACCAGAGATAGTGGTAAAGACCAATGACTGAACAGCATAAAGCCATAACCACGTGTGAATGATTCATGTGCACTTTGATGACCTTAAAGGAGACATCTGGTGTGATTCGATCCATAGCCCTGCTGTTTAAAGTCACTGAGTGCTGTCTGCTGTCGGAATGGGGCTTAGGAAAATGAAACTGAAAGTGAGGTCCTGTGCCCCATTCAGTTAGTGTTAGCTGCCAGTTCACTGTTTGGCCTACTAAGTGTTGTATCAAAATTTCTCATTCTGTTTCGTACTGGCAGCATTTGGTGACCGCGAACAACAGGGCTGTGGATTGATTCACACTGGATTTCTCCTTAAAGTTGTGAGGGCCTTGTGATGGTTTAGTGAGCGTAATCATGATGATGAATGATGAACTGAGTAGTTTTACTGGGATCTTATTGCAGGTATTGGAAGGACTCTCTCTGAAAAGGATGACAGTCTCATCACAACAATGGTAGCTGCATAACTCTCAATGACTGTTGAGAAACACACAGTGCACATTCATGAAACCGTAAAATAGATGAAGGATGCTGTTATTACAAGTATTATGGGATATATTTTTGGTAACACTTTCTCAGAATCCAGTATTCATAAAACACATTTATAATGAAACCAATGTCATTAGTTATAAGGCTTTATAAATGATTTATAACCCTTTATGAATGTGTCTGTAATGCTTTATGAATACTGGATTCTGAGAAAGTGATTTGAAGTGATTTTTTGTAAAAGATTTTGAAAGACATGAAATCTTGATCTTGTTATCTCCTTGAATGTTTACATCATAAAAAATTTGTATTTCAATGTAATTAAATTTACTTTAAGATTTTTATTTAGGTTTCACCTCTATTGTCTGTTAAACAATAAGTACAGCAATGCTTTTAGTAAATGTATTGATCAGTCTACAATCTCTCCACAAATATCTCCAGTTGAGGACGGGTGCACCACTCACCAAGCTGCCCAACGACAAACTGAAGGCAGTGATTCCTCCCTTTCTGCCACCCTCCATCTTTGAGCCGTGGAACTCGGACCGCTCACGTCTGCTGAAGGAGGGCAAGGCAGCAGAGCCACCACGACTCTCCATGCCGCAGAGACCCAGCAAGGCCAACTTCAACAGCAGTGGCAACTCAGACATAGTAAGTTCACTCTGGAGCTATGTGTGTTTGTGTGTGTGTGTGTGTGTGTGTGTGTGCCTATGTGTTTGTGTATGGCGTGGGGGGCTGTGTGAGAGAGAGAGCACTGAAAGTGTGTGTAACCGTGTGTGACCTCAGCTGTGTAATAGCAATGCTTACGTTTTTACGGGTTTACGTGTATCGCGCGCGTGTGTGTGTGTGTCTTTGCTTTTGTATGTGCTTGGGGTTTTTGTGTGTTTGATGTATCTGATGTATACGTTGCTCTTTGTTTAATGTGTGTGATTTCCCTTAAGTGTGTTTGTCTATGTCTGTGAGTGTGTTTTCTGCGTGACGTGTGTTTCTGTGTGTTTCTTCCTCAGACGTCCATTAGCCGTGTAGTGAGCAGCAGATCCATTAAGTTCCCCAGCATCGGCAAAGGGCCCTCATCCTCTCCCTCCAACTCTGGGAACTACAACTCCCCTCACTCCTCAGGCGGCTCCAACGGGGTCGCGGGGTCAACCGCCATGCTTCTGATTCACACAACCGCTCAGGTACCCTGGATCTGATGACACATATTCCCAATCCCACTTAGAGTGAAAATATTTATTGAACAGTAACTCTTGATATCATTTGGAAATGCAAACATATAAGTTTGAATATATATTGATGTAAAGCCAAACACACTCGGCATTAGCACATGTAACTAACTTAAGGATTTTGTAATTTTCTAGAGTCCTTCATTTTTAATTAGAGCGATAACAGAAAGATGAAATTCATACACTGATATTTTGAGAGCATTAGTATGCAATATTTTATTTACCAACTTTTATTTGTCATAGAAGAAGTGTTGAATATTAATTAAGATTAATCAAATCCTAAGATATATTTTGTTGTACATAGTCAGTGGGGTACAGATGATAAGTTGTATTTCCTATTCTAACCACAGGGGGCAGTGGTGCAGATAGTGTGCTCTCTCAGATTGCGGCCCACAGGAGGAGAGCTGCAGGGCTGCTGGATGCCAAAGCCACCGCCCAGGAGACGCCTTGTCCCACCCCACTTCCAGTGCACCCCTCCGTGCCTGTCCTTCCTGAGATCAACCTGCCAGACATCCACAGTGCACACAACCTGATAGGCAGCGACTCACACACACGACGGGTACAATGATAATGACCATAGAGATAATAGTGATGTTGATGATGAATGCCATGACAATGGTGTTTAATGATGTCATAATGGTAATGATAATGATATCTTTGTCCGGTGTCATCATCATCATCATCATGAACATGAAGCATTATTTTTCTTTTTGGTTAGTGACTAACAACATACGCACATCTTACCAATCATCATTTTGTGCCACAGTGCACATGTATTGTAATATATTATTGCAGAGGATTATGCCCTCAATGCAAAAAAAAGTTAACAAAAAACTTCAAACTCAAATCATAACTAGCTCAGCTGGTAACTGTTCTTCCCCTCCTGCAGAAGGTGGACCTAAAGAAGCGGCCACAGTCCGGTAACTCCTCCACCTCCAAGAGCACGTCCCCCACGCTGACACCCTCGCCCTCCCCGACCCCAAAACCCCCTGGAGGGGACTCGCTCTCATCCGCCTCCTCCCACCCTCGCTCCAAAAGCAGCGGTGGCTCCAGCAGCGGCACCATCACAGACGAGGGTGAGTCTCCAAACGTCTGACCCTGAGTCACCACACCAGGCCGCTTGCCAAACCAGCCGTAGCCTAAGCACCAGATGCAGCCAACTCTAACCAAAACAACAAGTCGTGCTTCCAGCACCAACTACAGGACTTCCTCAGATGTGTTGAGTCTCATTTTCCCCATGGTATCCACAGACTTTTGCAAGTATGTGGTGACCCAGTGAAATGCATTAAAGTGATATCTAATATGAGATATTTGGTAACCTAGTGGAACACACAAGGAGATATCTGATAGTAAAACATTTTGTAACACTTTTGTGAAGAAGGCAACATAAGGAGTTCTTGGTAAGATATTTGGAAAGCCAGTGTAACACATCAGGAGTTATCCAAAGGTTGTAAATTATTGGTTAGGTATTTACTATGGATGTGACTAGGACAAGGAGTCCATATCAGGAGCACACAGGAGTTTAAAACTACAGCGTCAGAAAGTAAAAGCCTTTATTGGAGTTAAAAGTGGCAGTGATAAAATTCTGTTGCAGCAGTCTTGAAGCTAGTTGGCAGAGCGTGGCACTGCTATGGCTATGGGCCAGAGTGCCAACTCAGAGCCGGAGAATGTTTCCACTACACACAGCATCTAAAGCTGTCACACGGAAAGCTGAGCACTCAAAGTCAGAATATAGCAACTAGTATATTACACACTCAGTATATGTTAATAACTTCTATGCGTCACAAGTACTGACATGCAGACAATTGAAGTAATCTCTGTTTCCCTGGTTACACATGGTCCTGCCTATGAAATGTTCTTTTAATTCCTTTGCAACATCAGCAGCATTGCATGATATGTTAGCTCCCTGTGGTACTGTATTGGTAAGATTGCATTAGCAAACCTTTATGTGAGTCTGTTTCTCTCTATGTGAGCAGATGAACTGATGAGCATTTTAAAGAAGCTCTCCCTGGAGAAGTATCAGCCCATATTTGAGGAGCAAGAGGTATGAAGCTCGTATCTAGATATTAGAGTCAGATTTCACTGTGTCTTTAGTAATGCTTGCTGTTTGTGTGTGTTACAAGAACAACCAGTGAAACTGTGTTTGTCATCGATGTTTTTGTGTCATTTTAGAAATGCTGATCAGATTTAGGCTGTTTTGTTCTTTTCTTCTGTAAAATCCACCACTGTCTAGTATGAGTCAGGCCCTTGTTCTCAGCAGATTCTAAGGTATATCACGGACCGACATATTTTGCAGTGAATGTGCAGTGTTACAAATAGACATTGTAGAGATAATATCTATATCTACATTGTAGAGATGAAATCTACACAGTGTTTGTCTATGTTATAAAAAGAAAGAGGTCAATTATTCTCTTTGCTTATGACGGCAGGTTGATATGGAAGCTTTCCTGACCCTGACGGATGGAGATCTGAAGGAGCTGGGTATCAAGACAGATGGACCACGGCAACAGATTCTGGCAGCCATCTCAGAGCTCAATGCTGGGAAGGTTGGGCTTTTTTTAAGAGATTACTGGAATTCCTCGGGCCCTGTGGAGGCTGACAATCTTTCTCTCTCTTTATTGCCTTGGTGTTGTGTGGCAATGCTGATGAATGACCAATGTGTGGCAATGAAATGAAAATCTTCAAAAGAGTACTTTGATTCTGTGGATAAGGCCTGACCTAGTCAAAATATACATAGTCTACAGATGTACTGTCTGTGGTTTTTTAATGCATTTTAATAATGTACCCTTACCAAAGTTCTTCTTGTTCATTAGAGGCATGTTGTAATACCTTTGAACATAATACAGCGTTCTCCAGCTAAGATCATCCATAACCATCAGAAATAATAAAACTGTTATGACATGTATGGCTCTGGAGCCGTGGACTGTGCTGATGAATGAGCTGTTCTTTCAGGGGAGGGAGAGGCAGATCTTGCAGGAAACCATCCACAACTTCCAGTCATCGTTTGGGAGCAGTGCCAGCAACCAGCGGCCTTCAGGCTACCCTCGCTGTGAGTTCTCCATCAGTCACTCCGCAGCAGCAGTGAATATTTAAATATGTAAATATATAAAGAAAGAAAGAAAGGAAGGAAAAAAGAAGTAGTCTACATGTCTGGCGCCATAGCAGGGAGGGGTATTCCTGGAAGGTGAATTAGGAAGCCTATCTGTCCAGATGATAGTAACGCCAGCAGAACCAACGATATGTAAATCCTGCTTGTTGCATCGGCAACAGAATTGTTTTGAGCATGAGGTGGAGTTAAAAAAAAAAAACTTCAACAGTCTAACAGATTGGATGAATATTGTTTTGGATAACCAAATGAGTGAAAGTTATTAGCATATGATGTAATATATATGTGTATGAGTGTGTGGTTTTATGCTTACATTTAATATGCTTTTTTGATGTCCTTTTACCTGTCCTATTTTCTCAGCTCCAACAGGTTGGGCAGGGCACCAGGTGCGCTCTCTCAACAAGAGGTAGCATCATCTGCCAGTCTCAGATGGAATTTTTTCCCATCAGGAAAGCCTCTGAAGTCATGTGACTCGACTCCACAGGGTCTGATAGGCGGACGAGGTTTTCCTGGACGCCAGTGTCCCAGAGCACTTACGTGTGTGTGAGGACACTGCAGCAGCTCAGCGCTTATCAGCCCCCTATCGTCCCCCTACCTATTTGAGGGGTCCCCTCAGTGGACGAGCTGGGCAGAAGTTGGGGTAGTGGGGGTGGCTGAGGGTAACGCAATGCCACCCCCCTTCCCAGTTCAGCGTCACCTCAGGACAGAGTACCAGAAGTCATGTAGCACGTTGCTGTGCCATGGGGAAACACATGGTTGTCCTTACATATAATGGACACCAGGTGGCGACAGAGGGCACACAGTAGCCACAGAGAGGAGGCAGAAAGGTCATTTTAGGTTTTCTCGGTAAGAGTATCATATGGTGTGTGCCACATGTGGCAAGAATGTTTGGAGAGTAATTTAGAGGAGAAGAGAGTTATACCACAGATGACAGAGGTGGGGGGGGGGGGGGGGGGGTGTTTTTAAAGAGAAATAAAAGAGAAGAATGGTAGAAAGAGACCTCAGCTTTTTGTTATTTTATAATGTGTAACTAGAAAAGAGTTTATGTGTGACAATATTATTGTTGGTAGTGTGTTGATGAATTACAAACATTATAATGCCAGATCTATTAAGTATCTTTAAATAAATAAATAAAAAACTCTAACACTGTCAAACAAGTTGTAAAGTGTTATTTTGCTCTCTTTCCCTTACACACACACACACACACACACACACACACACACACACACACGCTCACTTGCTTTTATGCGCACACTTCTCTTTTCAGTCACTCTCAAGGAGAGGGCAGGCCTCCTTGCATTTTTCTAGGATTTCCCTTCTGGTTTTGATAAGTGAGTCAGTATTACCAACAGCCACATATCTTCACCATCAACATGTTGAATGGATGAATACAATAATGCTGTGCATCTTTATGAAACATCACACAGCCGCACGAAAATCCCCAGAGCCAACATGTCTAGCACCTAAAAGCTTCTAGCTTCTTTAGACAGCCAGGAGACATGAGACCAATGAGATCATTGTTCCTCTGGAGCTGAAACTCCTTTTGATTTGTAACAGTGTAGTTCCCTCCTTTTGAAAGTTGCTAGGGCATTGTTTGTAGCAATGAAGGAAATTTAATCAAGGCTGAGTCATTCGCCAAGCTGAAAGAATGCTATGAGGTACCCTGAAAGGCCACTAGGGGGAGGCAATTCACCTGCAGCGTCACCAGCTCTCTGTCTTGTCCATAAAAAGGTGTTGTGTACTACCTCTGTAATTCCAAGAATTTTGGTTCTTAGAGCATTGTGGTTGCGTGTAAGTTGGTCTAAATTAACATCACAACTCTTGGTTCCATTGGAACCTTTTTTCTTTTTAAAGAAGGACTCTCTCTATGACTTCATATGATTTGCATGAAATGGGAAAAGACAGCAAGCTGGGAATTAACGGTTTTGTATCTCAACCGTGGCCATGGATACAGCACATCACTTTTTGTTTTCCATGTGGTGTTGGTTACTAAACAATAAATCTGTATGCTTGTAAGTCATGAACAGTTAATCACACAAAAAAGGTTTGAAACTTTGATGCGACTGCCCAGAGATAGATTAGTGGTGACATTCAGTTATTACTGTTTCTGACATTAGGATAAACAACCAAACAGAAAATGATATGTTTACTCTTTTTTAGCATTTTCCAATACAAACAACATTTATACATGTTGAGTCTATAATGATTTCCACGTTTGCGTAAACAAACAATTTTCAAAACAATTACTGCTTCAGAAGCAAAATATTACATGAAGTGAATCTTATAGTACCTTGCATAGTTCAATTACTTCACAATAATCAGGTCAGTTATTATTCTGATGCCATCTGGGTGGTTATCAATTATCCAGTATAGGCCTATATGATCATTTTTTTTACAATAATAAGTCCTGTTGATTTGTGTTTGCAGTTTAGTGTGCTATGGAAGGAAAGAAGGAATAATCTTTGCAGTGAACTCTAAAATAGGCAAGTGGACGGTGATTTAGTACAGGTGAGAAGTTCAGTAGGACATTCACTCAAATCACCAACTAAATTCACACCATTTTAAAATCAAGTCTATAACAACACATGATCTAAATGTCTCAAAACAAGCTGTGGAGAGACCTTGCTTTGATGCTGATTATTACATTAATAGTATTAGCTGGATGTGCTGAAGTCTGAATTGAGACGATCAGACTTAGAGGAGTATAAAAGGCATCACATGGATACTGTGTCTGTCAGATCAACTCATCATCATATGGCTTTAATATTGTGTAATCACCCCTGTGTCCGTCATCCCGTTGTTATTAGAAGTGAGTCAGTCAGATTCAGCGTCCATTGCCACGGCTTGTGGAGTCATTCTCACAGCCTGAGAGGACCTGTCACTGTCCACTTACCTCCTGAACTTTTGATGAACTCTCTCGTAGTGTGACGAGAGAAAGGAGGTGATGGCTTAGAGCCAGCTCAGCTTACCTTTCTTGGTGCCACCTGTCCTGTATGTCCTCTTGGGTGCATATCTGAATCATCAGCACTAATTGTTCCTGCTATGACAACTCACAGGCAACTTGTAACTGGAATTTGGAAAACTCAGGAAGCTGAATTGAGGAATAACATGAGTGACAACATAACATTTATTTTTTCTCTTTTTCTTTTTCTGTGTGTGTGTGTGCGCGCGTGCGTTTCCAACCCCACAAACCCCCCCACCCCCCCCAAAACACAGCATATCGTGAGGTACCCCAGACTAAGCAGATTCCACGCTCCAGTCTTTCAC
The DNA here is from genome assembly GCA_015244755.2 of Tenualosa ilisha. Classification (NCBI taxonomy): domain Eukaryota; kingdom Metazoa; phylum Chordata; class Actinopteri; order Clupeiformes; family Clupeidae; genus Tenualosa; species Tenualosa ilisha. Next base: position 910,871 of record PYXC01001844.1, on the reverse strand, counting down.
ACCACACACACACACACACACACACAAACGCACACTCACACACACACATAGCGTAAATTTAGTAGTGATGGCTACACTTCTTTGCAGGCCCCCCACAATGCTTGCTAAGCTGCCTAAGCCATTTTATGCTCCCAAACAACTTAACAATGAGCTGCACTGACAGCAGGCGTAAGGGAATTGTCATGCTCAACTACAAACAAAGACACCCTGGGCACAGGCCCTGTATTCCCAAGAACTGGATTTGGTATTGTGTTTTGGAAGGGGTTTATCATGCACTTTAGACACCCTGGGCAAAGGGACTGCATTCCCAAGAATTGGATTTGGAATTGAGTTTTGGAAGTGGTTTATCCTGCATTATGGTCTGAACATGAGGATGTTACACTCAAAGCGGGAGGTTTAGAGTATTACTGTGTCAATCTTACTGTGGCACTGTAGTCTCATTGCAAAGGTGCCCCTCTTTGTGGATCTGTTAAAAAAGGCAGAACCACATGTGTAGTTTCTAAGCACCCTATCAAGGAACAGCGAGCACCAGGGGTGAAATGGTGTGGATCAGCTCAAAGCCTATCAGTGATCCAGTATCAGAGCAGGTGTATCCTTCTGGTAAGTGGATTTAGGCAAGTTACTCAGGGAACCACACTTTTACCATACTACTGATCAAAGATTGGCACACTTATCTCCTGGAGAGCAATTATCTCCAAACCTGTGTCCCGGTGTGTGTGTGTGTGTGTGTGTGTGTGTGTGTGTGTGTGTGTGTGTGTGTGTATGTAGTGAAATACCGTATTGACCGAAGGTACAATGGCGGCACAAGCCTGGCTAGTAAATTACATTATCTGGAAACAATCATCAAATAATACTGCAAAGGCATACAATAAATACAAATCTAGTCTGATCTCCGACAATCTCTCAACTTTCAGACAATTAAAAAATGTTTTTATTCGTCTCTGATCCAGTCAACACCTTTATTCACCAGCCAAAATAGTTTTTTTGTCTCACCATTCCTGTTTGCCCTTACAGTCCCACATTCAGTAAGGGCCCACATTACTGTTAAAACTGATATGCCAAACAGAAAAAAAAACAACAACATTCTTGTGCATTTATGGAACATATTTACAGAATTACAGAAGTGTTGACAACATTCCTAAACTTAATGCAGAGATTTATAGTAACTTAGTAAAAATACTGCTACAATACTTAAGTATGTTGTTAAAAATCTGCCGACTTTTACTTTTACTTCAGTATATTTCCTGAGTTATTTGCATACTTTTACTCCACTAAATTTTCATTTGGCAGCATAGTTACAAGAATCAGATGAAATTCAATTTGGTCATCAATTGAGTGACTGCAACAAAGTTTTGGGGAAGGCGACTTGTCATTGGACGAGTGCAAACCACAAATTCTCCATTAAACCTGTAGATGTGATATAGGCACCATTTTTCATTCTGACTGTGTGCGTGTGTGATTTTTTTTCCCGCCTTTTATTATTACATTTTCTGACATTTGTTGTAAGCTATATGTTTTTAGACTTTTTTTTTAGCCTACTTGTACTTTTACTTGAGTGCACTTAATTAAAGACTTATCGTACTTAAGTACAGTAAATACAAGATACTTTAAGACTTGAGTAGTATGCTAGTGGGTGTACTTTTACTCCAGTGAGGCTTTCGGGTGCTTTGTACAACACTGTCTTTATGGCTATCCTGCATAAACAATGGCACAGGAGATTTCTGATCACATTTATGAACACATAAACTAAGCACTTTGAGCAAGTTACAAGCATTTGCAGTTCACAATCGCTATTTTCAGAAACTTACCATTTTGCTAATTTAAATGATAATTTAAGAAACTGAGCGACTGAGAAAAACTGTGCCTGTGCTGTATAATGAAATCATGTTGAATGTAGTGCTTTACACATGCTAACTTATTGCATTATGCCTGTAAAGGACATCTTTACTGCTGCATTCCCTAACATTACCAAAACTGCATCATGCACAGAACTTCATAGCTTCAAATAAGGTTCAAGAACCATGAGATTCACTACACTGTAAAGAAGAAAAAGTAAAACTTACACTAAAAAGTGGTGGACCCGTTGCCTCAACGGCTTGAGTAAACATATCTCGTCTCTGAGTACACGTAACTAGTCTCTTTCAGCTTATGCTACACTCTGAAAAAGAAACAGTAAAGCTAATTTGTTAAGTATATATAACTAGTCTCTTTCAAGTTATGGTTAATGTCTATGAGCATATACATTTGTGCTCCCACTGCTCATACAACCTCCATTCAAAAACATCTGGGGTTCAGGTATCACAATCAACTACTAATTGCTATCAGTCATGAGTTGATTAAGCTTTCCTTCCTTTCCCTAAACAGTGAACATGTAACTGCAAACATCCTCTGTTTCTGTGTTTTCTGGTGTGTTTCAGGGATTTATGTTTGCTACCCATCTTTTGCTTAGTCTTTAAGATCTTTGGAAGAGCATCTTCTAATTTAGAACAATGCAGAGTCGGGTCTGAGGGAAGACTGACACAAGCAAGTGAATAAGAAACACACTGTATTAATGGCCCCAACAGAGTATTATTAATGATAGCAGTAATTGTAAAGTATTTAGGATTTAAACAAATTCACATTGATGAAAATTTGATGAAGATGAAGAATGATCAAGATTTTTTGAGTCTTATTTTCACTCTTCAAACTTCCCCCTTATTTCCCCTTCTAAACCCCACAGTATAGAGTGTGCGTGTGTGTGTGTGTTTATGTGTGGAAGAATGCATCTTTATCTAAGCCTTTTACTATGAGCTTGAAAATTAGCAGTACGCAAAACTTGGTTAGTCCACTACGTAGAAATTAAAATCAGAGAGAGCAACAGCAACAATCTACACTTTTACATGTTAAAAAATCCATTATAGTTACATAACATGTCAACATCTTATCCCCGCAAGAGCAATGGTCAATGGCAAAGATGGGAACATATTTTTAGATGCTGACCTATTTAAGAATTCCAGAGCGCCTCCAGGGTTATTGACAAGCTGACCTAAATTTACCCCAGCTTTACAGCTTTACACTTTGCATATTTCTTGCACAAGTTTGAATGATTGCAAAAGCCTGTGTTTATTTATCTATTTACCAGATTATTTATTTATTAAGCCATATGGCTGTCAAGTGATGGGAGAGTTCAACTGTAAATAGTGGGTGAATGTGAGGTCAGGCTGTACAAACTCTGAGAGGATGCAATGTTATGTGTGAGTATATGCTCAGTCCAAATCGTCAAGCCCTCTCAATTTTTTGTATGCCATGGGTCATAGAACAGGTTATGTCTTTATAGTCATAGAATAGGTTATGTCTTTATTGTCATTGTTACAGGTACAACAAAATTGAAAGTGCTCTCTGGTCAGTGCATCATCCATATATATATTATTACACAATAGTTAAAGTACTAAAGTTTCTGAATGAATAAATAAGAATAAATATACCTAGGATAGGGGCCTGAACCCACATGCACCCAGACATCATACCCACAGTTCTTTGCAAGAACAGTATGAACAAACATTCACATATATTCACACACACACTTAAGTCAGTGCAAACTTCATTGTGAGTGCAACTCCTTATTGTGACAGCTTAAGAATTTGAGTCCTAATGCCATGAAACAATAGATCTTGATCAGCTCTGGAAAGGAGAGCATGATTGACAACATCTAAATCAAGTGGTAAATCAAGTCAGTGTAATGAAAACAGAGTTTGCAGAATAGATTTTATCCCAATAGAAACGTTTGTAGAGATGTATAGCCTCTGACAAAACCTTTGGAGCAATCTTTAGAGCAGTCTTAGTGCAGCTGATGTCATGACCCATTTAGCCACAAAAGCATCAAATCGGCCTGGTATACCTCATGCAACGTCATATATCCACAGCTCTGTGAGGGGGAAAAAAATCACCACTGAGTCATCAGTTGTAATGCCCTCAGTAAACTCAAGGCATGGAGAAGCTTGTGAATTATCATCAAAATGGTGACCTTTTGCCACCCTCTGTCCCTGCCCCCACCCCTATCCACTGCTAACCTCCCCCCCCCACACACACCACACACACACACACACACACACACACACACCACGTCAATCTGGATTACTCTGTTTTCCCCTTGAAATCCCAGATGACTGCCCACGGCCCTGCAGTGGGAGGGGTCATGCTAGGACGTTGCCTGTGTTAAACCAGGTCAACCCAACACCACCATTTTAACCCATCCTCGTCATAGTGTGCAATGCACGTGTGTGTGTGTGTGTGTGTGTGTGTGTGTATGGCCGGAACTCACTCCTATCATCTCCTATTCTGCACTCTTCCCAAACAGAGCCGTATGGTGCGAGCCCCAACCAGAAGCCTGACATAACCACAATCTGACTCCGTCAGCCCCTAAGAGACCATCTCTTTACCTGTATTCAAGAGAAACACACACAGCACACAGCTTTAAATATACTTTTCACTGTAAGCTTTAAATCCGCTGCCATCCCTGAAATTATCTGGATTTAATTTGTTTGCAAACAGAGGGCTTTGTCGATGAGAAATAGCGCTGAATGCTGAGGCTGGAGCTGCTGTTAGCAGGCCGGTCTGGCAGCCAAATGGACCAATGGCAACACACACACTACTTTCTGCTATCTACCGAGCCCTACAGAACACACTAGCCGCTATCCATTAGCCACATTGCGTGCGAAGGCTTGGCCTGGCTGCGGCCACAGGGGGGGCTTACCGATGCTTAAGTCAAGGCTAATCTTCAGAAGACTATGGATAGGGATGCAATGGGATTTGTGTTGACACAAACTGCGGCTCCTGCAGCAGTGGATGACAGTGTTGTGGAGCTTGCCGCTTGTTCTGTCAAAACACCGATACCCGAGCTGACGTTACAGCACAGCAGCATGCCAAAGGAGAGGGAGTGGGTTAGGGGGTGGGGTGTAGAGGTACAGGTGGGGGTGGGGGAATGATAACACCAACACACTGACTAAGAGTGACTCTTCCCATCCCATTCCTCTAAGGCAAAGTTAGAGCTCTGAATGATGTCTGAAATTATGTCAAAATATTACTATAAAAATGCAACAACACAGCTTTGGCCATTGACTATTTCATTGCCATGGTCAGTGTTGCAACACCAGGGTTGTGCAAAATTCAGAACTGAATTGTGAATGACTGCTGAATTTCAATTGAATTTGAATTGAGGTAGCAAACAGGATGCAGAATGACAATTCAAATTTGACGTAAAGCATTAAAAATTAAACTAAATTTAATATTTGATTATATTTAATTTGATTCCACTTGCAATTCCTGAATTGTATCTCAAGCCTGGAAAACACACACACAACACACACGCACGCACAGACACACACACACATACCATCAATGCCATTTTTCAAATATGTACACAGTGCATTAATTTTTTTCAAGGAATGGATAAAAACTCTTAAATTGCTTTGCATTAATAGATATTATTTGTGTTGCTTTATAGTAACAGATTCAATAGACTTGTAATGTTGCCATGTAATTGTATTGCTTAAACAGATAGACTGTTCTATTTTATGACAGTTCATCCGGCAGGAGAGCTGAGACTAGAATAGACCGGGCCTACATTGGGACCTGCTTTGCTCTTGGGTTGACTTTTATCTAGGTACACACACACAGCCTTCTGAACATCAAATGATAGTGAGTGCTTCTTTGGGGCCCTGTGCAAGTTACATCACTTTGCATGGGAAAGGACTTGTGTGTTTGTTTTCATTGCAGTGCATTACAGCATTCCCTGTGCTTGTGTACTGTACGAGGCTTCCTTGGCACATGGGCAGTGCAGGTCCCGCTCCAAGTCAGCCGTTGTCACCATTCCCCCTGTGATGCTCCTGTTAGATGGAGCCTGGGAGCCAGAGCCCAGGATCTGATCCGAGTGAGGGAGACAGGTATCACGCTCTGGCACCTCTTGCTACAAATCTTTATTTCATGAATACTGTCACAGTCTCATCTTCCTCTCAGCCATAAAATATGCAAGAATGGGAATAGCAGTTAAGTAAGTGTGTGTGCGTGTGTGGGTGTGTGTGTGTGTCAGTCTCTCTCTCTCTCTGTCTGTGTGTGTGTGTTTTGGAAATGTTTGTGTGTGCGGCCTTATGCACGCACGCAAACACACACACACACACTCACACCACAGGTAAACAAGTGCCAACTTTAACCATAAACTACTTGGGACGAAAATTGGTGAAAATACTATCCTCATAGTTGAACGCTTCCCCGTGGGAGATAACGTGGAAACCTATGGTCACTGACTTAAGCATGCGCATTCGAATGAATTAGCGTTCTAATCACAACTCATGCAAGGTATTGTTTGGTGAAAGTAAACACGTTTTAGGGACAAATAAACAACATAATTTAACAGCGGATTTTACCTCAAAACAATAAGGTAACGGGAAAGCAGAAGTAAAGCATGAATAACGACGAACGGCCTGCGGAAAGCTTCTGATAGCCTGGGCTACTTTTGAAAGGCGTTAAGAATACCAGTACACGGATTGTAGGCAAGCTACCGTAGGTTATGTCGCTTAATACAGGAAGGAAAATAAGGTGTTTACTTTTCGCTTTTTCGCTTTAATCTTACCTTTGGACCCATTTCAAATAGTCGGTCCTTTACACTTGAACTGACATATTGTTCACTACGATTATGCTGAGTAAATGAAAAAACAAAACATCTATTTATTTACGATACAAAGTCACACAGCATCTGTCAGAAGGAAAAGCTGACCGCGAAATGAACCCGTCCCAAAGGATTTGCTCATAGCCAGACTAATGTAGACCACGATTTAGGAAGGCGACGTAGGTTTTATTAAGACTTCCAACTTACAGCTTTCCGTCTTCTTAAAAAACAACTGTACATTAGTCGTTTAATGCGATATTAGACATAGCTGTTGCTATTAATAAACGATAACATCCAGAGGCAAGGGTCTATTTTTAAAAAACGCACAGTCGTCGTCAAAGCTTCATCCTCATAACCAAAGTAAAAACTCTTTTTAGCAATCCTCGTTAACATCTTCGGCTATGATGCTATGAAGGCACCAAAAGTTGATAGCATTTCGATTAAGTGGCGGCCCAAAATATCCCGATCCCTTTTGACCGAAGCCTCGGACACCGAAGAGTAACTCCTTGTAAATTCAGCCTCATAGGAGATTTGTAAGTGAGAGCTTTGCGTGTGATCCCTCCCCTTGCTCTGCCCTAAAAAAAAAAAAAAGACGCGCGTATGTGTGTCTGTGTATGTGTGTGTGTGTGTGCGTAACGCGCGCGCGCAGTTTGTGAGGCAGAATTGCGTGCGAAGAGCTCGACTTGTCATTCGGAGGAATCTGCCACCTGAAACGCGAGGAAGTGAGCGGCGACTCAATTGGGTATAAAGCATCAACCACATCTGCCTCGAGCGTTGCAAACTGATGAAAACATCAGTTTGGAGTTGCTTGACTTTTTCTCGGTCGCTCCTCGGGAATAACCGTTCATTTATGAAATCATAAATAATTTCTCCTTATCAATTGATATCCAATATTACCATTATACTGGAACTGGGATATTCTGACAGAGATTCCTGGTAAGTTCATTGCTTGTTTTAATCATGCTTATTGTTAATTGCGGAATGATTTTTGTGACTGATAACAAAACATTGTGAGTCATTACTTGTTTGCTAATTGTGGGTCAAGCTTTTCGAGCGTTTCAGCGATTGGCTCCTGGCAGTAAACAACAACCGCATGGTGGAAGAGACTTGCTTTAAAACCTAAGCGCCCAATTCATATAATTATTTTGTTTTTGTTTAGTTTAGACTAATACTTAATATGCCCAAACATATTGCAATTAGTGCGACTGATTGCCATTGAGCCTTTCCAGTTTATGGAACTACAGCTACAATTAAGGACTTTATGCCTTTCTCTGAAATATCATGTCCTTACAAAACATGACATTCGCGCATTTTTTCAGCGCACCTGTTACATCCAAGGAGCGCCACACCATGATCCCCCCAGGAGACTGCATGTATGCGGGTAGGAAAAGAAGGAAACCGATTCAAAAACAGTTAAGTATGACACATTTTTAATGGCATCAGATAGGATTAAAGTCTACAGAAATGAAAAAAGCCCTGGGGTGTGGATTTGGAAGCACTCCTCATAACTTTATAAAGTGTAAAAAAAAAAGGGTTAATGACGTTTTTAAGACACATGGACCAGACATGTCATGTCAAATCATATATGTATGTATGTATGTGTGTGTGTATGTATGTATGTGTGCTTTACTAAATCCAGCTACAGAGCTACAAAAATTACAATACATTTTTTTACAATTATTATTATTACTATTGTCATTATACTGTCCAAAATGTTTATGAAAGGTTAGGTGAGTAATTCCATTTTTGTATGTGAACAATGACTTTGAGAGGAAGGCAGAAAATACATGTAAAGTAATCTGTCGATCACGTGGTTCATGCTAGCCACTGCAGCTTTGAGTAATCAGATAGTTTAGTGGTCTTTTAATGATGACCTAAACAGCTCCAGGACACCCTGTGTGAGTGACACACGGTGTTTACCAAATCTCCAGCGGTCTTTTAAAACAAGCAGATTTTGGTGATTTGTGAAAACAGTAGTTGTTTTGGTTGTCTCAGAGAAGGTGGGGTGTGTCTTTTGTGTTTTCCGAGGTCACTTGCTCTGTCCTCAAATATAGCTACAAATTTTGATGATATAGTTTATGCTATAATATCCTTTATTATAGCAGACAGGTTTTCATCAGTTTGCTCTTGTCTTAATGCCAAAACCACTGAACCACTGAAGTACCCAGAATGGTCCTTAATTAGAACCACATAAGCAGACTCCACTCAACATCTTTTGGATCCGCACAGCCTTGTGGATATTATATCAGCCAACTTGCAGATAACTTGCTGAGTTCAGTGTGGTGTGAAGTTTGTGAAGTGCAGTGTCTGGGCAACAGGCATGGCCCTGTCCTATGACTTTGGGGGACACTTCTTGAGGGCCAGGGAATGACGCTTGTACCACTCGGAGGAGGTTTATTTAAAGATGCGACACGAGGCGACGTCCATGTGGAAGAAATCAGACTCTCCCCCTTCAGCGCACATCCAGAGGCAGCCTCTCCAGGTCACCACTGAAAGAGAGGGTGAGAGAGAGACAAAGAGAGAGAGAGAGAAGGACAGAGAAGACACCACAGATGACTGAGATTGTTCTTGTTGTAGCCCCTGCCTGAATGCTTCTGTGTAGAAAGCAGCTCAGTCAAGGAAGCCACGCTGAGTTTTCAGGCACCTGTTTAGACGCAGAGAGCTTGTCCATAGACAAACTTTGAGGACGGGGTGGGAAAAAAAGGCACATGCATATCAGAGAGGAATTTCTCTCTCAGGGCTGGACCAGTAAAAAGCAGTAGTGATTGTATAATCATATTGTATGGTGCTTCCATGGCTGACATGGACAGACAATGTGTTTTCTTAATACGATTCTCTATAAATTCATATTACACAGTGACATATAATGTGTGAAATGACTTGGCAACATGCTTCGTAAAATGATCGTGTCAAATGCAAAATGTTAGGCAGAATATCAAAAGACATACTTTTTCACTTCACTTCAAATTGTATGGAGCTTTCAAGCATTCGATCGGGGGTGATCAGAAGCAGGCTGGCTCATCAGCTGGCAGAGCCTGTAATCCTTTGACCTCCCTATTGACTTTAACTGAAGGGTCATGCCTCTTCTCAACGTCAATTCCTTTCAACTCCTCTTTTCACTCATATTTGGTGAAATACTTTTTACCACCTGTGCAACATTTGGAGTTTGAATAAATTGACATCGAATAGAATGACTTTTAAAGAAGTGTTGTTTTCAAGTGGTTTGTAAGTGGTACCGGTGTGAAAGAGAGTTAAACTGAAATTTACATTCATCGTGAACTGACAATGAGAGTCTTTCCATGCTGCCCATTCTCATTAGGTGGCCCGACTTTCAGTTGTTACAAATGTCATTGTAAGACAAGCACTGCAGAAGAAAAAAAGGCCCCTAGGGCTTGTTTGACCTTTGTGTGGCCTTATTGGTTCAGCTTAAAAACCCATTAATGAAGGATTATTAGTGGTTGTCTTTTAAAAGTGATTTAGCACACGTCAGAATCTATGAAAAATCTTTTTGAGCCTAGACATTTAAATATTTCCAGAACAAAGTAATGCTTCTTACATGCTACTTCTTAGGAAAGCCATTTTCCATGAGTTATGTTGTTTATAACGACTGGTTATAAAGTCGCTAACCAGTTTGCAGTTGGTTGACAGTGGAAACTTGCAGGCATATTACTCACACTCAACTTTTCCTCGTGTTACTTTCAGGAAACCAGTGCCGGTGAATGAGAAGTCCAACCCATCCAAACGGCACCGGGACCGGCTGAACGCAGAGCTGGATCGGCTGGCCAGCCTGCTGCCGTTCTCCCCCGACATCATCTCCAAACTGGATAAACTCTCTGTCCTGCGCCTCAGTGTCAGCTACCTCAGGGTCAAGAGCTTCTTCCACGGTAAGACCCTACTTTTTGGCATCCAGTGGGCAAACATGTCAACCCAATGTGCCAGTTCTTTCAATTTAGTACTGGTGGACTATGTAATAAAACTAGCAGAGTATGTGCTTCCTGTACTTGGTTGGTTAGTGAGGTAATTACTTAGCTAGTTATTTCTAAAAAACGGAAACAGAAGCAGAGAAGATGTAGGTAATATAGGCTCTGCTTACTGGACATCTGTAATTTTCATCATCTTTCACAATAGATGTCCAGATAAATCGGCTCAATCAAAGCACAGTACTCTTTTCTTCACTGTCACCATGGCTATAAAAGCAGGGTTATTTGTGAACACCAGTGGCCGTAAGAGTTGATATTTTTGCCCACTGTGAAGATTACTGGACTTGATGTTACTATTTTGTCACTTCTCCCAGTCACTCTATACAGTAAAAAGAGGTTATCTCTTGATGACATAAATAGTCATCTTCCTCTGTGTCACAACCACTTCTCCATTATATGGACTGTTCTGTGCTATAACACCACTGTGGTGACAACACAATAACAAGTGGCAGTTGCAACAAAGCCCTTGGGGTACATTACAAACCAGGCAGGGTGGTGTAATTATCCACAACAGATCGACCCGCTGAGGTATTACGATGACCAACATTATAACAAGGGGGTGTGACACTGGGTAAAGAAGGTGCTGCATGTGGTGCTATGGTAAATATAAATGTAAGTGTGCTTTTTTGACAATTTGTTGTCTTAGTGTTTAGTTTGTTTTGTTCTTTTATAAACCTGTGATAGCTTTGGACCTTTTGGTGTAAAAAACTCAAATGCCGCATTTCCAAATGAAATGACGATGGATGGATAACCTGAGACATGTTAGTCTAATTTTAACTTCAGGGATACTAGCCAACCAGTAATTAGTGTACATTTGCTTGACTGAAGGATTTTGAAGATGTTATTTTATTTTTTTTTTTTCATGCTCACCATGACATTCTAACTCAGAGCATGCGAGTTATACATAAAGCACCAGAGCTTTGCCTTTCATCATGCCTACAGGCTCTTCATAAATGCCCAATAAAACTCTCATAAACTGTTTGTTTTAATTGAAATCAGGCTTTGCTATTACCCTCCCCCTGCACCTCGCTCATCTCAGTAGCCTGGGAAGACGTGAGTTTGGATGGAAGCCTTTCTTGTTGGTGTGTTAATGCACATAAAACAATTAAGAGCAAGGACGCTTAAGTGCTTGAGATGTCTGGTCCAAAACTGCAGTGTGGTTTGTAGGCCGTGGAGAATAGACAGGGGGGGAGGATTGGGATCTCCGCTCTTCTCTTGCCTGGGGCTGTTTCTCCATCTTTGATGTGCAGAGGGTGATATGAACTAAGTGTGGATGCATGGATATTTGCACAGTTCACATTAGATCAAACACTCACATAGGCACACACTCGTGCATATACACACACACACATACACACACACACACACACGCGCGAAATGAAAATGAGAGTCAGAAACTCAAACATAAATTCAAAGGCATGCGTTCAAAATTGCAACTTTGCATACCGTTGTGAACAGTCACGCCCACGCACAGCATCAGGAACGCACGTTATCTAACACAAATAAGCAAACACACATGGGTGCATGGAAGAGAAATACCAACATTTTGTCATATGTAACTCATGTTTGCATAACTCTGGATTACTATAAACATCTTACATCAAATCAATCCTTTTTTTATTTCCTCTTAAGCATCGTTCTGTGTTTTTATTCTCTGGTGGAAAAGCTGGCAAGCAGTGAGGGACCACATGAGTGAAGGGATCTCTTTCTGTCTCAGTCAGTGTCTCTCAGTGTTCCTCTCAGTTTGAATACCCCTGGTAGTGCCTGTCTGCAGTGCAGTCCCTCTCAATTATTCAGTGAGCACTTCATGAAAACACCTAAAAACATTTTGCTGCTCGCCACCTCTGTGGCCCCCAAAACACACACACACACACAGAAAGAGATAGAGAGAGAGAGAGAGAGAGAGAGAGAGAGAGAGAGAGAGAGCTTTAGGGCCCAAATTGGAGCTGGCTTTTAAATGAAAGCAGCAAAACCCTTTCTGTGAAATGTGTACATTTAAAACACTCTCTCTCTCTCTCTCTTTCACACACATACACACACACACAGTTTCTCTCTCTGTCTTTATTTCTATCCCCTTTCGTTTCTTCACTCTCCTCTGACCTTCCCCCACCTCTCTCTCTCACTCACACACACACACACACACAGAGAGAGAGAGAGAGAGAGAGAGTTATGTTACTCACCAAGAAAGTCCATAGGGGAGATTATTTCAGCTTAAGTGAGTTAATGGAATAATCCATCAAGGTATGCCAGTCTTAGAGTGGATGTCCTACCCACTGTCTCTGGATTGTGGACATCTGTGACTGTTACGGACAACCACAGGGTACACACAAAAGTTGCCCCATCCAAATCAGTCCAATCATTTCTTACAGTATCATAACAAATTATCAACTCTCCCTAACAGTGAACATATTTGAGTGTGTAAGAAAGCAAATGCATTTTTACTGAAAGAAAACAGACCATCCATGTTTTACCCACATTGGCTACTGTAGTTCAGTAATTGGTGTATTGTAGGTCAGTTATTGCTGTACTGTATTTCAGTGAGGCTGCTGTGTGATGCTCCTGGAACTGCTGCTCAGTGGAGCAGATTGGTGTGGGCTGGTTTCGGCTGCTGTTTCATTGAGTGTTGAGAGTGGCATGCTTCTGTGCCACCACTAGAGGGGCTGTAAGGAAGGAGGACAGGGAGGGTGAGAGCTTGGTGAAGTCAGGCCTATCAGCCGTGCACACACACACACACACACACACACACACACAGATGCTGGAGACCTGCGCAATAGATAGTATGTGGAATTTCAATGAATGTACTGTATGCTATGGATTTGCTTTTCCCACTTTATGAATATGGCAGTTTAATTGATCATGTCTGTTGTTAACAGGCAAAGGGATAGATTTGCATTTGTGTGTGTGTGTGTGCGTGTGTCTCTGTAAGTGTTCAATTGCATCCAAAAACAGGAAAAACTGGAGGCATAACTGCATATACTGGAGATAGTCTTACTGCTCTGTGCCCTGTAAGCAAATTTTAATCAACCACAACATTAACAGTAATTATGAGGAGGAACAGGGAGAGGAGAAGCATGCCAATGCTAACTTCACAGGGAGTGGAGAAGCATGCCAATGATGAGGGTTAAATATAAAGGAAGAATAGAAAACATCCAACAGAATTCGGAGACTGATTGATTCATTCATCATGAAATATAACTTGTAACCTCAAGTAAGTTTCCCCTTATTGAAGTACTGAATTTCTGAATACCAGGAATGAGCTTAATCTCTTACTCCATACTGCACTTTGTGTTATTACACTATTGCACTCTCATCTTACTCTCATCTTAAAATACTGCAGATTTCATGATAGCAATATGTACTCTTAGTTTTTCATTGTGCTGTAGCTTGAATGTTTATCCTCTTTTGTAAGTCGCTTTGGATAAAAGTGTCTGCTAAATGCATAAATGTAAATGTAAATATAATGTAAAGTACTGGTCCATTCAATGACAATGAAGTGGTAAATGTATAATTTGAATGGCATTTCATAGCATATCGAATAAAAGGGGGCCTACACTTCAGTTTTACCCTGCGGACAGTATGTCAGAGGCACTGTGCTGTAGTAGATGTGCAGTTAAGCATTCATGTTACACTTGAACAGCTGACCTCTGCTGTAATATCATTCAGATCATTTTTTTCTCATAATATGCTCCAAATTTGACTGTGAATCACAGCCCTACTGTTTGTGTTGTCATGCTCACAGTATGTGACTATGGTCTGGCCAGCACAGATGCCGTAAGCAATGTCGAGATCTCTGTCTAACCATGGATTAAGATCAAATTGTTGGCATCCCTCCTGTAGCGGATACTGTGTATTGCCTATATGTACACACACTGGTGTCTGTATGGGCTATATGTGTGTCTGATGATTGAAGTCCTAGAGGCATTGTTTTGTTTGTTCCCTTGTCCTTGCGATCTTATCAAGTTGTTATCCCCCTACAATAAAGTACTGTAACATCAGTGTAATGTCTAAATGTATGTTTATACCATATATCCTGTTTGGGTGTTGTAGCGTTGCTTTTAGAGTTGGTCTTCTGACAGTGAGTTTGTCCAGTCCAGAGCAGGACTAATTCTGTGCCGGGATGGACTCTGGGCTCTGCTCTGGTTCTGCTCTGGGCTGTGTTCTGTGCTGGCCACTGTAATTAATCGGCTCTTAAAATATTTATTTGGGAGATTAAATTGCCGGTGCCTGCTGTTATGTTTCCTCCTGCACTGCTCTGCACAGCCCTGCACAGCTCTGCATTGCACTGTGCCGGGGCTTCCTTCTCCTTCATTTTCCTCCATACATTGAGACTGAGAGTCTATTGCTTTTTTTCTCTCTGTTTTTCCTCTCTGTTTGACTCCCTCCACAGCCCCAGATTTGAGAGTCTGTCTTGTTCGTTTTTCATGTTCTTTCCTTTACTTGACTTCTTGTTGTGTTCTTTGAAGTCCCATTGGTCTTTGAGGATAACCAGTCCTCCACCCCCCACACTTACCCCTCTCCCCACATGCCAAGTGTCTTCTGCTCTTTGCAATCCTAATATATGAGGCAGTGGCAACAGATTAGTACACTCGTGCACACGTGTGCAATGTGCATATTACACAGAAGCACACCAAACAAATGTGCATTATGGATGTTAACAGACATAGGGTTAAGATCATAGCGGATCACGTTCAGTGTTGAATGTCCAAGTACAACAAGAGTGGGTGTATGTGTGTGTGTGTGTGTGTGTGTGTGTGTGTGTGTGTGTGTGTGTGTGTTTGTGTTTGTGTTTTACTAATCAAAGTGCATTTTGAATTCTATTCCATTATTTTCCATGCCACTAAGGCTTATATATCATATTTGATTCAAATCTTACATCCTCAGTGTGGAATCACTTCATGACACACACACACACACACACACACAGAGAGAGAGAGACAGAGAGAGATTCCCAGGAGACACAATCTGGGCACAATCGCTCATTGTCTAGCAGGAGCCTATTTCTCTGTTCTTCTTTTTCTCTCTCTCTCTCACTCCCTCTCTCTCTGTTTCTCTCTCACTATCTCTATCTTCTTCTTACTTTCTCTTTAAATTTTTTTTTCACCCCTTCTTTCCTGTTATAAGATCTTCACGCCAGTGCCGGCCGGGCCGTGTGAAACTTACAGACAAGGGGAGTGGAAATCAGTAGACTGGGTGATGAACATCAGATGTTGGGGGAACAGAGGCCGAAAGACACAGCCAGGGCCGGGATGTTTGGGTGTAAGGCGGAGGAGGATGGGTGGAGGTGATTTGGGAGGGGATGTGGGTGCGGGATGGTGTAGGGGGTGTATGTTTGGAAGGGGGATAAACGACCTAATAAAGAGCAGGCTTCACTATCTGAGTGCATCTGATCCCAACTAACTTTGCAAGGGCTTCTGAAAGGTACTCTGGAGACTATGCCGTAGAACAAACGAAGGCCACAGATCAGATAACTGTATGTTTAGAAAGATTTCGAGACGTGTGTGTGTGTGTGTGTGTGTGTGTGTGTGTGTGTGTGTGTGTGTGTGTTTGTTTTTGTTCCTCATTCTTTTTGTGAAACTTATTAAAGGTATTTAAGTCAAACTTGTCTGTTTTGTGTGAGATACTGTTGTGTTGTCTGTGGTTTTGGCACTCACTGTTGTAAGTCAGCCACAAATCCAGTTTGTACAGAGACACTGCACACAGATATTATCAAAAATCCTGTCACACACACCATTTCGCCCTGTGGAGGAATACGCTGGTCACTTGTCAAATTATGCTCAATGAAGACCGAAGAGCTCTTTTTTTCTCTCTGATTCTCAGTGCAGCGTTCTTTTTACCCCCGAGGTCTGACTCCACCAGCAACCTCTGTCTTCTCAGTTAAGAGCGTCGCTGGTGAGTTTGTGCAGGGCCAGTGTCCAGTCGCATGTAGCTCACCTCCACGGACTCCTGTCCCCTGCGTCAGGCAGACTCCTCAGTCTGTTTAGCACTGGGTGGTACACTAAAACCAGACAAACAGGGTGTGTAGACAACAGGCTGACACCTAAAAATGATTGACAATAATTTTTTATGACAAGAGTTTGAGAATCTGCTTGTTGTTTCTGCATAATTACAGATTGCACTGCAGATTGCGTGTCAGTGTCTGTGTGTTGCCTTTCTGTATCTACTAAGATCTTTTAGGGAGTATTCAAAATGTGAGAGATAGGACAAGTTGCTGCAAAACACACTCACACACACACACACACACACACACATACACACACACACTGCTAAAGTTGCTAAATCAGTTGTTGAATCAGTGGGTTAATCTGACAGTGTGGGAGACGTTGAGTAGAATGCTGGGGGTGCTGCCACACGTTAGCAGTCAGTTACTCACCATGAGGTGTTTGGAGTGCTGAGTGCCCACTCTCTAGTCTGATTTGAGCAGTCTATTTGGGAAGGTGAGAGGGGTTGGAAGTGTGTGTGTCTGTGTGTGTGTGTGTGTGTGTGTGTGTGTGTGAGAGTGAGGGCAGACTCTGACGTGTTTGTCTGCTGTGGACTGAGCAGACACAAGTTATTTTGACGCCGTCTGTCACCGTTTCTGCTATCTGCTGGCCCATGCTCCCAGCAGCTGAGTGATTGAGTTTCCCCATCCTTGTGACAAACACACACACAAATACACACAGACACACACACACACAGACACACACATACAAACACACACACACACATAAACACAGCTGTACTGAACACAGACACACTCAGACTGAACACACACATTTGTCACAGTGCACATCTTAAAAACAAACCCCACCACTTGTTCCTCAATGCCCTGGAGGCACAATCAATTGCTTTGGATGTAAAGAAAAAAGAGGATGGACAGTTTGCCGCTCTCTATCTTCTTCTCTCTCTCTCCCTCTTTCTCTCTCTCTCTCTCTCTCTCTCTCTCACACACACACACACTCTTTCTTTCCCTCTCTCTTTCTGTCTTTCACAGCGAGGCTTTAGCTTGTTGAAAGACCATGGCCCAAGTTGTGAAACCCAACCAGGATGAGAGATCAAATGAAGTCCTAGCTGTTTATCTGGCCATGCGGATGCCCATAGCTGTAGAGCCCTGCTACTGGCCCTGGGCCTGCTGATGGAGATGTCCGAATAGCAAGCACTGTCATAAAGACGCCACAGAGATTTATGAAGATGGATGTGCAAGAGGTTATTGATAGAATTCAGGAGTGTTTTGGATGCCATATGACATACTTTATATGTGAGAATCTCTGTGTGTTGTGTGTATATATATTTGTGCTGTGCGATGGTGTGTGTGTGTGTGTATATGTGTGTGGTGTCTTACGTGTCTTGTGTGTGTGTGTGTGCGCGTGCATTTGAGGACAGCATTCCTGTGTGGTGAAATTTGATTAGGGGGGTTTGGGCAAACAATGTGAAGGTCCAGTTGGTCCTGTGTGTGAGGAAGAGAGGGAGCACTTCCTCTGTTGATTAGATTGGGGTTTGACACTGGGTCATGGGACCCACAAGTCCCATGAGGAATATAGCTCTGGGTTTGTGTGTGTGTGTGTATATTTGAGAAAGAGAGAGGGAGAGAGTGTATGTGTGTGTGTTTGTGTGCATGTGTGTGTGCGTGTGTGTGCGTATGTGTGTGTGTGTGTGTGCATGTGAGTGTGTGCGTGTGTTTGTGTGCATGAGCGTGTGTGTGTGTGCATGTGAGTGTGTGCGTGTGTCTGTGTGCATGAGTGTGTGTGTGTGCCTGTGCGTGTGTGTATATTGAATATGGGCGGGAGATGGAGTACACTTGTTGCTGGTGGAGCTCGCATTTCTTAGTCTGCCAGAGTATCACTCTCACACCATCTCTCTGACTCATGACTATCAGCACAGGCACATGACAGACAGACAGCACACAGACAGACAGACAGCACACCAACAGACAGACAGAGAGACAGACAAGAGAGCAGGGGCGGAGGGTCCCTTTCATCTGATGTAGACATAAAGAGAGCAGACATCTAATACATACACACACACTTATGCATTAACACCCACATAAAAGTGCTGAACCTCATTTACATATAGAAAAAACATAATTACACACACACACACACACACATACTCACTGTGGTATTCATACCTGTCACATGAACTATCACACATTCCTTTACAGTCACATATGCATGCTGTGAGCCATACACAGGTATTAATACATGCCACCACGCACACACACACACACACACGCACACACACACACACACTCAAATGTCGAAATAGACTCTTCAACACCACTAGTAATGCAGGACATTACACATTGCAAGGTCAAACACACTCTTAATGCATCACACACTCACACACACATCAAAATGGTTGAGGCCACTGCCACTCTATCACATTTCATGCTTATTTTAACCCCCTATTGCACGTTGCCCAGTAATACCCAACAGAGGCCTATCCTCGTCTGGTCTTTTCGCCCGTCAAGGATTTCAGTGGTGTAAGACCTTTCACAAAATGCCATCGAATCACTAATTTATCCTCCATACTGCTTCAGTGTTCATGCGAAACTTTTCAAGAAAAATGTAACATACACAGGTAGTGATGAGATGATGGTGAGGCGAGGCAATGCAGAATTCAGGCAATAAAAAAAATGTAATTAAATCGATAGAGCTGTTTCTCTCATTATGTGATGTCAAGCTTTTTCTGTTTTCTTTGGTGACGTGATCTCAAAGTCAAACTTGATTATTCAACTTGTAAACCACTTTAGTTCACTTCGGGGGCCTCAGGTCCAGGTGCTGAGAGAGTCATGACTCTGAGGCCCTGGAAATGCGTGTGTGTTTGTCTTAGACAAGCAACCCTGTTGTCTGAGTGTGTGTGTCTGTGTGTGTGTGTTTGTGTGTATGTCCTGCTAGCCTCTAAATCAGGGTCCTGAAATGGGGAAGAGACGCAACGGTGGCCTCAAGTCCGGTGCTCCTCGCACGTCACACCCACGTCAGAGCCGCCGGTCAGCGTCCGCTTTCGAAAGTTCACCGGCGTGCCATGGCCCCTGGCTCCCCCTCTGCCCTAGTAGTCTGCAAAAAGTGCAAGATCACAATTGTGAAGCTGCTGACAGCTTTGGAATCAACCAGAAAACTCATTACTGCGCTTGCAGTTGCTTTGGGTGCTGTATAGAGGAATATGATAAACATTGGTAATGGGATTTTGTTTAGTCTCAACAACATGGGATTTCTGTCCATGTGGTTCAGGCCATTTGTTTCCATATTAGTATTTGGCCATTTGGGCACTCTAGTGGATGAACAACATTAATGGATAACTTAATACGCCTCTTCGCACTGCATCTCATCCGTTTATTAGGGTGCTCGAGTTTTCATCATATAACCAAATACGGGGAAATAGTCTTCAGTGCGTTTGTTACATCAGAACTCACTGAAAAGTGGTCCGCCAGGCTTCCATACTTGTTTGTCAGAGCTGATCAAATCATAGTACATGAAGTTACTCATGGTTGCATCATCTGTTGATCCCGATGCCCCTGTTTTTTTTTGGGTTTTTTTGCTTGTTTTTTGCAGGTTTCTGTTCCTCTCTGCATGTATGCATTTGGGTTTCAGATTGTTTTGTTTGCCTTGCTTAAGTGGGAGGGTTAAGACAGAATTAGAATATACTTCTAGTTGAGGTCACCAGTGCCTCACAGCTCCACATGGCAAAGAGGAAATGTTTTTCAGTGGTGGCGTACACCAGCCTGTCACTTTAGGTTATCATGTTTCAAACAGATATCTCAGCCCAGCGTAATGTTGAACTGATGCCTATGGGACGTTCCAAATTATAGAGTAAGCATAGTAATTGTGTGGCAGCGGTCATAATTTGAACTATGTCTACAAATTGCTCAAATTTAATTATGCAGTTGCGACTTGGTTATTCTAAATTAACATTATCCCTCTGGTCAAGAAACAATACATCTATCTTTATGCAATTCATTGCGGCAGTTTCAAAAGCTGCACCCCTCCCAGTTTGTAGACAGATATTTCATACAAATTGGGAGTGTAGGATTGTAGATATTGACATTTTATTAGGCACAATAATATAATATTTCCCATTTTCTATAAATCATGTCAGCCTTTGCAAGTGTCTAAATGCTGACTGGTTTGCGTGTTGCAGTCTTGCCTGTTCCTGCTACGCTGTGGAGCTGCTGTGAGCGGTGTGCCATGGTGCTTGGATGAGTGTGTGGGATGTATAGACTGTGACGGCAGGGTGGCATAGGACAGAGTAGTGGGTGGCCTCTGGCCTCTGCCCTCTTTGCAGTTCAACTGCCCTCGGGAAATCTTCACAAGGAAAGGAAAGATTTCATGTGTCAGAGGCTGCATGCATGACCTTTAATTTTTTTGGATGTGCAGGGATGCATGTCTCACGGTGAATACTATCTGCTTCATTCACATTTGACTCTTCATTCAGTGGATCAGATATGCCACTGTACAGGATTGTATTGTAGCCACAAACAGTCAGTTTATAAGCACTTCTAAAGGTGGGGTAAGTGATGCTGAAGAGTGTGTATGTTTATGTTTTTATGATTATATATTTTTAGTGGACACTTTAGTCCAAGGCAGCATGCAGGGACTATATGCGGAAAACCAAACGAAACACACATGAGAAGTAGCTTACCCATCTCTGTTCCCCCTCAGAAAGAACACACAGTGTTTCTTTATTGTGTGCACAGCAGGCTGCACACTGTCTGCAGGCTGTGTAAGACCAGATTTCAAAGTTTTACACATTTACAAATTGGATAGCATTGCTTAACCCACCTTAGCAATGACATACATTGCTAACATTTTATTTAAAACCCCTACCTAATGTTATCATGAATATATTAGCATTTAGCATTTGTATTTGTGTAGTGTACAATCCTTCTCTTCAAACTAGCAATACAATGATCAAGGGCATCTTTTGCTGAACTTTAAATCCATGCCTCACTTATACTATACATAGAATACAGCTGTAGAAGTGAACACGCAGTAAATTATGCAATGTGTAAAGAAACTTGTGAGGCCATTCTCAGATAAGCTTGAAAACAGTTGCCCTGGCTCTAATTGGAGAAGAGATCCATCTCCCTCTTTGACATGGCTGACCCTGCTTTGTGGCTGGTGCCTCTTCTAGAAAGATCCTCTTTGATCAGCGCATGCCTCGCTGGGGAGGGCCTCTCTGAAGCGTCTCGCGCGTAGGGAGCGGCTGCCCCACGGCCTGTCTTAACAAGTGTCGAAAATGTGAGCGCTTGTTTCTCACACACTTAGTGTGCCGATTGAGCCCATTAGGCCCAGTGTGTTTGGACGTTTGGTCATCCATGTCAGACGCTTTATTTTTTTGTTTGTTTGTTTTGTGCCACTTCAACTGCATCATTTTATTTCTCATCTCCAAGGATCATTACTGTCCCGTGTTTGTTTGTCTGTTTGTTTGTTTTTTGTTCACTTGAGAAATGTCAGTAATGATTCTTTTAAAGTTTTCCTGCATTAAACATTGTTTTCGGAACAAGATTACTTTTTTCGAATCATCAGTCGCCCCCCGCCCCACACACTCTCTCACACACACACACACACACACACACACACACACACACACAGACACACACACGCACACGTCCTCGTCTCCTAATTTGTTTGATAGCACATTGGCTAGAAGAGCAGCTCTGATACATGAGCGCGTCGTATCTTGGCATTGTCCTCATTAGCCTTTCCCATCAAAGGCGTGAGCGATGCTTCCTTTTGTCCGTGCCCGGCCTCTCGTGCCACCTCGCCTCAACGCTCGCGCGTTAACAATGCCGTCGGTTCACAAAAGGCCATAAGTGAATTACCCCATTCACCCCCCTCACCCATCACTTCACCACCACTCCAACCCTGCCAACACACACACACACACACACACACACACACACACACACACACACACACACACACACACATTCACTCACCACTCCCGAAACACACACACAGCAGGAGAGCTTGCCGAGGAGTGTCAGCGTTGGCAGAGGCCAAAGTGGGAATGAGGCGAGGCGCTGCATGGCTTGTCACGGCAGCGTGTAGGGAGGTGTTGCTTTGTGCATCACAACCTTGTTGGGAGGAGTGAGGAGCTTTTGTTGGGCCAACACCATTGTTTAGGTCTGTCCACAGCAATTACAGTCAAGTGGACAACTCAGCCTCTGGGAACGGACAGGGGAACTGATGGCCCCTTGGTGCGCTGTCCACTCATACATCTCAGTCTAGAATGAGGTGCTGCAACAGGGGCTATAACAGTGTGTCTCAGACATTGTAGGTTCAGATGGAAACAAATGTTTGTGGTTAACATCTAACAGTTTTGCAGCTAATTGAAGGACTAGATAATGAGTTTAAAACAACTGGTGATCAAACAAAAAAATATATATTTTTTATAACATTTTGAGTTTGAGTATATTGACATCAATAATCAGCTTTTATATTCTTTATGATGTATATGGTTTGACACCGTCTCAAAAGCCATAAAGAAAAAAAGAAAATGTTTCTGGCATTTTTTTTCTTTACCATTAAATTTACTCTCCTGCTTTTCCAGTAATTCAAATCCACCCAGCCAAAACACACTTCTCATCAGCATAAGATTTTTTTTCTTTTCAGCTGATTCAGATGTTTCGAAACACACCTTTCATGTAGGCAGTGGCCATATCAGGAAGACTTTTACAAGCAAGTAATTGATTACATGAAACGGATCAGCTACTGTGAACCCATTGGACTGTATCCAAGCCCCATCTTGCCAGTTGCTTGTGCCTGAAAGCCTGGGACTTGTCACGCAGGGAGAGAGCAAAGGAGAGAGAGAGAGCACTCAATGCTCTGATCCGCTCATCAGTGCTAACGAGATTCATTAATTCTCTAATGGATAGGGTCGACTATTCTGGTCACTTAGGTCTCAGCAAGGGTCACTGAGTTTGTTTATTGAGACAAAAAAAATAGTCACTGATAAGTTAAAGAGGCTAAAGTGATCTCTAAACTGGTGTGACATTAAAATCTGATATTACATACTCTGTTGAAATATGTTTATATGCAAAAAATGTTACATATCAAGGCTTTCACATCTGAAAAACCATTCACGTGTTCTCAGCTGAACATGACATTTCACAGCTAACAGTTTTCAAGATGAGGTAAATTGTTCTTCCCATGTCTCTTCGGCATATTTAAACTGACTTGCTGCGTGGCGAGAGAGAGAAAGAGAGAGAGAGAGAGAGAGAAATCCTGCTCAATAAAAAAAATCAAACAATCATTTTGGGAGGGAGAGAAGGATTTGGGGAAGTTCAGGGCTGGGGGGTTTGGTCGGTTCTGAAGGAGTGTTCCAAGCGCATAAGGGAGTAATTGCCTTGAATGAGAAGTGGCAGAGGACAGTTTGTGGGAGTAATGAATGCCCCAGTTCTTCGCTGCCGAGCCCGTTGCGTGACTACTACTTGGCACAGGCTCAGCAGCCCAGAGGCATAATTTGTAAGCCAGAAGAAAGGAAGGTATGTCTCAAGTGTTCTACTGTAAACATGCACACGCTGCCATTAATGCCACTGGATTTCAAGAGGTGTGTGTGTGTGTGTGTGTGTGTGTGTGTGTGTGTGTGTGTGTGTGTGTGTGTGTGTGAGAGAGAGTGAGACAGTGAGTGAGAGAGAGAAAGATGTGAATGTTTATGTATGTCTATGTGTATGTGTGTGTGTGTGTGTGTGTGTGTGTGTGTGTGTGTGTGTGCGCTTGTGGGTATATGTGAGTGCAAATATATGTGAATCTGTATGTGTGAGTGTGCACATATGTATGTGTGCACATATGTGTGTGTGTGTGTCTGTGTGTGTATCTCTGTGTGTGTGTGTTAATGACATCAGGCCGCCAGGGCCCCTTGGGGCAGCAGATACCTGTAGAGGCCCCTGATGCTTTAAAGTGCACAAAAGCCCCACAGAGACTAAAGGACAGGGTAAATGGTTTAAAGTGTGTATAGTTTTCCTGGTTTCCTTGAGTTTTAATGAAATATCCATGCATAAAGCACACACACACACACGCACACACACACACACACACACACATACATGCACACACACGCACATAGATGCACACACATACACACACATGCACACAATGACGACGACAATGACAACAACAGGGCATCTGCAGGTGCATTGTGCTATCCATGCACTGTGAGGATTTACTGAACAACAGTTTTATCCATGGAGCAAGAAAAAAGGAGAGGCTTATGTCTTTATGAATGGGAAAAAGATTCCTACATCCATCATGTTCACATCACCACCTACAGTAAAGCATTTTTGTGTCAGCTTGACGCTCACAAGTGAGAAAAGCAGTGAAAAGAAAGAGAGAGAAAAAAAAGATGATTGCATTTTTTGTAGGCAGGGAGGGGATGAAAAGAAAATATGTTTTAGGGGGTTACTCTACTTTGTCGTGTGAGCAGGCAATCAGTCACTCTGAACCCCTCCACACACACACACACCACTTCCAAAACTCCCAACTTTGGAGACCCACCCACGTGGAGCCTTTTTTCTGAGAAAACATTCAAGTCACTCACAGAGTTGGTCAAACCTGCTATAACTATAGGTGTGGGCAGCAACAGATCGACAGTGAGGCAACTCGAGAGGTCTCATCAGTCTTCCCCTTACTCAGGCCTGCTCTGTAATCTCTGCTCCTCTGATTGAAAACAGAATGACAACATCTGTCCACAAGATTTCTGTTTACAGCAAAGGGTGGAAGCAAGGATTACGCTGCAAAAACTAAAGCTGAAGGCTTAACATTTTAAATAAACATGCTGATTCCCTCACAAATAAAATGAGAAATAATTGCAAAGGCTTGTAAAATGCATTGTGATATTTGATTGCTCACAGATTATGGTTCTGGCATGGTATAAATAATAACAACAACAAAATAAAACATGCTTTAGTCACCTACCAAGACATATGTGTTATCACTTTTTGATATGACTATTTATATATATAAAAAAAAAACACCTGGACCAGGTGTCCTCACTATGCTCATGTCTGTGACCAAAGAGAAATCCCAGATTCATGTGGGTAGTTGCCCTTTTTAGTAGTATGTACTGATTTGTGCCCTCTGGATCCCATGCTAAATAGCTCTTACCCTCCTTTTTACTGCCTGACTTCCAGATGTATGTGGTTAGCATGAGTCAGATGACGCTAACACTAGCTAATGGTATGAGCAATTCTGTTCCAGTAGCATAGCGCTAATCATGAAGTAGCAGAGCTATAACCCATTTCCTCTTTTAATACGACTTCACATGGGCTGTGACACGTGGCTATCTCATAACTGTGTTATATTAATGAGTAAGGGCATTTGCAAGTTCATGCGAATAAAATGCAATTCCAGCTATCAAATACATCTGTTTTAAATCCGTCTGACTCTTAGCTGATCCTGTGTCATTAGAAAAGTGCTCATCGGAACAATTGCCTCACTGGAACCCATCTGTCAATCACTTGAGAGGTATTGATGTCGCACGCCTTTAAAGGTCATTGGTTTGGCACAATAGGGTGTGATAACAGCTCTCAGGGCATGGCGTTACATGGCATCATTTATCTACGCTATGCCATATCACTCACTCTAGGTCACCTTGGAGCCAGAACAGTGACACAGCTGATCTGTTCCGAAGTACATTCTAGAAGCCATTCTAATGTCAGCCTAGCAACCTGTTACAATGTGATGGAATATAATTGGGACACTTTCAGGGAACCTTAATGTTGCTGCCTACATACCTACATGCCCTAATAGTAGTAGGTAGGTAGTCTAATGCACAGGTTATTTAAATTAGGTCACCTAAATAGACTTCTCAATCTCAATAGATCTCTGATCCTTTGTAAGCTAAAAATATCTGCCATTGATTGCTTCCTTCGAAAGACATTTCTGGCTTGGGGTTGCCCTGATAAGGCTAACGTGCTTAACAATTCCATTAGGATTTGTTTAAATTACGAAAGCGATCAGCTAACATGTTCAGGTCTGTTACAGGATCCTCTCCCTGTAGGCCTACGTTGGCAAGCTTACTTGGGTTGCACTTATTGTTGAAACCCGCTAAGTGTTGGCACACAGTGCACAGTGATGTGCCATGTTAAACCTTTCTTAACCTTTTCAAGTGGCCCCCAAACTCTAAGTGGTTTTAATTCTTTTTAGCAAAAAATTTGAGGGCCATCAATGCCAAATGTGTCCATTTTCTATTCGAGAGGTTCTCTACCCAAGAAAAGAAACACGATCCCATTAAGATGCTCAGCCCTCGGTAATGTAGCGCAAGAGCGAAAAGGAGTCTCCAGTGCCAGGCTCTGTTTACATTGCCCCCAAAGTATCATGTTTAAATTGGCTCAGCGCAAGAACAGTATGTTACTCTCTCATAGACCGGACAGCTGTCTCTCTGGAGTCTCTGTAGTGTATCGCTCGCCCGCCCGCCCGGCTCGCGTGCGGAGCCCCGGAATTCTCCGTGGCGCTGACGCAAGTGTTTGTTTTTGCCAGACACCCGAGATTTAAATACGCTGCGCTTCAAAACCCCGATGAGCAACAAATGTCTGTCTCCTTTGACCCCTTCTACTACTCCTCATTCTTCTTCTTCTTCTTGTTCCTCTCTCTCTCTGCAGATGGGTGCAATAGAGACAGTGTAAATGAGTGTCTGGTTTCCAGACTGTTTTGGCAATCATTCTGAATGGACTTATTTGCCGAGGTGCTTCTGTGAGTGCCCAAGTGGAGAGTTTAGGGTGCATGTCCATTAGTGGCTTGTCTAAGTGTCTTGTCATGTGTTCTTGTGGGTTTTAAAGCTTTTCCTTCCCTTTGATGTGTCCACTTGTGTCCCTCTCTCCCAGTTGTTTATGTGTCTGTCAGGAAAAACAAAGTGCCTGCGAGGTTGTTTTCGAATTTGATGACTTGTAGGAAGTCAGATTTCCTGTGTATGTGAATGTTGCATACACACACACACACACACACTAATAATAATAATAATAATAATTAAAGGCAATACACTCCACTAGTCCACTGAGATGACTGTACAACCCAGTTAAGCCCCGGCCATAATAGCATCAATTCAAAGTCCAGAGACTGTTTGAAGTAGCATCGCTCCCATTACTAGATAAATACAGCCTGTCTACAGACTTGGCCACTCAAAGAGTACATTCATAAAGTCATGGCCTGTCCCTCAGAGGGCAATTGGATCTCTGGGATACCCGAAGCTTTGCACGCTATGTTGTGTAAACAATGAGAAAATGACCTCAATATGTCATAAATGAGTTAAGTCTAATGCTATGTCCTGTCACATGTCAGTATGATGATAATAAAACCTTGCATTGTTTTACTGTTTTGTGACAAAAAAAAATGTGAAAAGTAAAGTCAGCTTTTGTTTCCTTTGTTACCTTCGTAAGTTACTGTCTACCTCTGCAAACACAGAATAAGAAGCATACATACTTTTCACCATTACTAGCCTCTGCAAACACAGAATAAGAAGCATACATACTTTTCACCATTACTAGCCTCTGCAAACATAAATAAGAAGCATACATACTTTTCACCATTACTAGCCTCTGCAAACACAGAATAAGAAGCATACATACTTTTCACCATTACTAGCCTCTGCAAACATAAATAAGAAGCATACATACTTTTCACCATTACTAGCCTCTGCAAACACAGAATAAGAAGCATACATACTTTTCACCATTACTAGCCTCTGCAAACACAGAATAAGAAGCATATATACGTTTCACCATTACTAGCCTCTGCAAACACAGAATAAGAAGCATACATACGTTTCACCATTACTAGCCTCTGCAAACACAGAATAAGAAGCATACATACTTTTCACCATTACTAGCCTCTGCAAACACAGAATAAGAAGCATACATACGTTTCACCATTACTAGCCTCTGCAAACACAGAATAAGAAGCATACATACGTTTCACCATTACTAGCCTCTGCAAACACAGAATAAGAAGCATACATACGTTTCACCATTGCTACATATGGAAAGCTCGCACAGCCTTATACAATTTAAGTATAGATTACCTGACTGTATACACACACACTGTCCAGGTACATTTTGTTTACATTTAATGTGTCTGAGCTCGGGTTTCTGTGTTAACTCCAGAGTTGCAGATTAACGATTATTATTGCAAACAGTTGTATTATTGTGTAGGCTTACTGTTATCATTAACTGACATGACTAATTTATTTGCTCATGAACTCATGTCATAGTTCCACACTTGAGCCACATTTGTGATATGTAGTTATTTTATCAGGAAGACATGAAATGGAAAACAATATTCTCTCTCTCTCTCTCTCTCTCTCTCTCTCTCTCTCTCTCTCTCTCTCTCTCTCTTTCTCTCTCCGCGTGGGTGTGTTTGTGTGTGTGGGTGTGTATGTGGCCTGAAGCTGAACATTGATTGTCTTTGTTAATCTTTTTGCTACAATTATAATTGCAATCATATTTTGAGCAGGCCATCACAAGTGTATCAGTACTGATGGTTAGCGCCTTGCAAATGTGCTTGCCAGGCTCATGGTTTTTCCTCATCTACTTTATCAGTGGACTGAAACTAAATTAGCATCAAATGCTGAAAGAAATTTTTGGCTGAGCTCCTAAAACAACTTGTCTGATGTGGGCTTGTCACTCAACAGTAGGTGCTGGAGTTGTTACAGCCACTGTATTGTCAGGTTGACAAAACCACACACACACACATACAGACACACACAGTGCATAAATTCCATTTATCTTTATTCCCCATCGTACACATGTACACACACTCACACACACACATAGACACCCCTCCCGAACATACACACTTACACAAACTACACAAACACCCCCCCCCACATACACACACACATTTACACACATATACGCACACCCATCCGCTCACTTACACATATACATCACACTCCGCCAACACACACACACACAAACATGCACAAAGGCACACACACACGCACGCACACACACACACACACACACACACACACACACACACACACACACACACACACTTACACTGCTTGTGTTTTGGTTGATAAGAGGTCTCTTTGGGCCTGTAATTTGCTTCTCTTCTATTCTATCTTTGCTGGTGATCATCTGGCATTCATACCCATCGCTGTTTCGGCACCCAGGACTGTAGGAGCTGCCACACCTCCCTCTGACTAATGCTGTCTATCTCTCTCTCTCTTTCCAACTCCTCCTTAAACTTGACACTCAAGTATGCACACACAAACACACACACATACACACACACACACACACACACACTCCCTCTCCCTCGCTCTCTCTCTTACATTGATAAAGAAACACATACAGTGTTTTGTCAGTGGAAAAGAGCATTTTAGATTTGTGTTTTAAAATGTTTACTCAGTAGCGTGAAAAACATTCTACTCAGAGTGCACACTAAATGTGCAAACTGCACTTTGTAATGCCTTACCGATGGTAGTATGATAGCAGTCAATAAAAGAAAAAGTTGAAGTTGTTATTTTAGTGTCTGTCTTAGCGCACAGCACATTTGCCATGAATGGGAGCGGATGGAGAAGGTGTGTGTCTGTGTGTCCTGGTACTTCTCCATTAAAAGAGCTGAGTCACAAATTCATCCTTCGTCAGCTGGGCTTGCAGGGCAGGGCTGGGGCGAGCTGACATGGAAGCAGTTTAAAGATGGATATACTTAGTCAATATACAGTAAATGCTTGCATTCATGTTGAAGAACAACATGAGAACGAGAGAACGGGGTGTGGGGGGGTGAATATGGATCATATCTGTAATATCAATATTGGTGACAGTTCAATGCTGAACCTAAATCTGCTGAATTCTATCAAAATTTTATCCATGCATGTCATGCAAAAAAATTATATGAAATACCTTTTAATTCATATGAAACACTTTTTACTGTTAATGATTTTGATAAATGCACTTGAACCATGGCACATTGTGCATTCTTTTAGATGCTTATTTTTGTATGAAGAGGACATATAGTGTGTTTGTCCTATAATTGATTTAATTCAGACAATTTTGGTAAGCAATTGAATGGACCACCCAGATAACAGAATAACCACCTCCCTTTGTCCGACAACCACCCACACCCACACACATACTCACACACACACACACACACACACACACACACACACACACACTCACACACACACACACACACACACTTCACAAATCATTGGAGGAAATGACTCATGTATCCTTTCATATTGTTTGGGTCACACAGCTGAAAATCTATCTCTGCCTTTGTCCTCTGGGATGGCCAGGAAGTCAAAGCCACTACTGTCTCATGTTCCCCCTCACTCCACCCGACAGCAGCCCAGTCTTTCGGCCCGACCAAGGGCCTCAGCACTCAACGCTGAATCAACGCTGAATCAATGCTCACCCTTACTAAAATAATATAAACATAAAAACAAAAAAATGTAGTGTACCAAATGGGGTGGTTTGTGTACATGCTGCACAGTTACTTTTTGTCTTTTTCATCTTTTTCATCTATTAAACAGACATTGAATGCTAAACTAACTCTACCGCAGTGTGATCTCAGTAGTTAAATGCACACGTTTGTCACAAGGTCTGCATATTGAAACAAATACAGTAAATTTTCTTTGAAGTAAACAGCTAACCTTGTTTTCATTCTTTTCGAAGTTATTGGCAGCTTAAAAGAATCCCTCTGAGGAATCACTCAAATTAGCTAAAAGAGAGACAAACAGAATCATTTATTGCAAGCAATTAAAATTTTTAGATTTTTATCAGGAGATCATTAATGTCGTTAGATGTACTGAACATTTTATAGGAGAACATGACTAAAATTCTAAAAATGGAATTGGTGAGAATTAAACTTAATCTCCTAACACAGCACGTCAGTGCCACATCTCATTAGTGTATTTCAAAAGTGATGACTGGATGACATTAACCTGCAAGCTCAAAAATGAGCACACTATTACTCAAAGCCAAACTATGTCTGAGTTTGTTGCAGAGGATAGCAAACAGGCTGATTATGTGTTGTTCCGCAAACCTCTCTACTTCTCCTTTTTTTCCCTCTGTCTCTGTCTCTGTCTCTCTCTCTCTTGCTCTCTCTCTTTCATTTTCAGATTCTCTATTCTCTGTGTCTGTGCGTCTCTTTTCTTCTCTTTCTGCACAGGGTGAGTGAGTCAGATGTTGGAGTGCTGGTAAAACCTCACACTAGAGCTCCCGGGTGACGGGGCTGTTTTGGAAAGCCCTCTGTGGTGAGCTATGCCAGCTTGCGTGCGATGGTTTGGCCCTGGACCACAGATTCGGGGAAGGAGGGGGCGCTAGCAGCAGTGGTGGAGGTGGCAGTGATGGTGGGATGGGGGGAACGGGGAGTAGGTGGGGGTGGATAGTTGGGTTGAAGAGGGAGTGTTGCTGAACATTTGTCGCTATTTATCGCTAAGTGCTCTCGTGCAGTGAAGCTGACGTACCCAGAAGCGATAAGCAGAAGTCTCCAGACGGGAACAAGAAGGCCGCAGGCGCCACTTTCTATTTTGCCAAAAAGCCGCTTGACGTGTTCCCCGTGGTTGGCATGATGTGCCACCGGTGGGGGCCTGTGGCGTGGCACACGCTTAGCTCTTTCGGGGAGCGCATTAAAGTTCTCTCTGCATGGCGTTTCGTGTTCTTGGAGACAACGCAGGGTGACATGTGAGAGCGATCGTGCAGACGAGACATTAAATTACAGCGATCTCAGAGGCT
Source organism: Tenualosa ilisha (assembly GCA_015244755.2). NCBI lineage: Eukaryota > Metazoa > Chordata > Actinopteri > Clupeiformes > Clupeidae > Tenualosa > Tenualosa ilisha. The sequence continues at coordinate 878,590 of PYXC01001844.1, read as the reverse complement.
AAGGGAATTAGCTTTAACATGCTGCTACATCAAAGCAGATTCTAATGCCCTTAACCCCCCACAACCCTCTCCTCCACCCTCTCAGCCTGCCTGCTTCTGCTAGCTTTCTTCCAAGAGTGGCGCATCTTTATAGATTTAAGATTTAGATTTAATTAGCCGACTTCAGTTTTGTCTCTGCTCTCACCTTCACACGCAACTCTCTACCATCCTCTTACTCTAACCAGAGACAACCAAGCCATCTTTCCTGTGGTTTATTCACACACTAACCCCCCCCCCCCCTTCCCCACTCCACCACGCCTCCAACCTCTGAACTCACTGTGTGACTGGAGGTGACTTTCCGTAAATATGTCCAGTCTGATGTTGTCCATCCCAGACGGGTAGGACACAGACGGACAGGGCAGTGTTTCCGACAATCGCTGCCTTTGTCTTGGCAGGCTGGAATGCCAGAGTTGCAGACAGTCATTAGCAAGTCATGGCCTGGGCTGACTGATGCACACACACACACACAGCTTTTTTGTGTGGTAGTGGTGAAGTGGGCATTAAACTACATGTCATCACACTCAGTTAGCCCAATGTAATTTTCATACTGGTGTGGTGGGTGTGCTTTTTAGTGAGACCCAAAAAAAGTGCTGGAAATGTGTGTATGTGTCTAATAGTGTGTATTTGTACTGTATGTGAGAGAGTGTGTGTGTTACTGAGGTGGGATTATTGGTTAGGCAGATATTAGTCACAGTCTCATCTAAGACCTCGATAGAGACACATTGTGGGCACTTGCTGCCAAGGAACCACAGTTCTTTAACCCAGCGATATTTTTACACATTTAATTTTAGCTTGCGTGCTTCTCAAACCTTTTATCAGGAAACAATCAGTTTCACTGGTCCAGGTTTGCTAAAATGTGCAAAGCCTTGACTATCTTTAAACTTAATCTTGATGTCTTTCATAACAGCAGAACCACTTCCAGAAGTGTGATCACCAAGATGACCAAAAGAACAAAAAAGCAAAACAAGTTTTTCAGATATATTTTAACAGGAATGCCTGTGAAATGTGTGTTTATTACCATTGAAGGACATTTAAAAAGTATAGATAAAGG